>CABFOQ010016142.1:1490-12244 GCA_900660455.1 Gephyroberyx darwinii | reverse complement strand
ACAAGTGAAGGATTATGGACATCTGTTTAGGTCAGTGAAATTCGACGTATTGGTTTCGTTATCGGGCTCGCTGACTTTCGTGCAGTAAAAAGTCAATGGAACAGGACAGGACCCTATGGGAGAAGTAAACAGCCAAATGATAAAAGATTCTCATAGGGTCCTGTATCAGGGCTAGGGCAGGAGTAGAGAGTTCACGGTCCCACAGGCCGCTTCATAGACCTTGAACTAAAACGAAACTTTAACTAAAAGACACAGGACCATATCTCCTTCAACATCCCTTCACTGTTTGCCTGTCTGATTTTACTTTTAAGACTTAACATGGCCTGGCTGCTAGTCATCTTTTTGAACATTTAATACCAGGGATTCTTTTGATGTCAGGGATTTTTCTTGTGTCCAGGCTAAAGACTTAAAGGAGAATTCCGGTATTTTTAAACCTGGGCTCTACTACTCCAAAATCGTCATTGATACCACAAAGTAAGTCCAAAAACTTAAGTAATTGCTCTGTTAGATCGCCTCAGCAGGCAGTCGCGAAATGGGCTCAATGGCTGCAATGTAATCTGTAGGGGCAAGTGTGCACGATCAAACTACATCCACTAAAAGTGCTTGTTTTTGCCACTGACTGGCGCATATTTTTAATCGTGTGTCTGACAAGTGTCTAACAACATTACGGAAAGCATCGATACAAAAATTCACCTTTGTTTATCCAGAAAACCAAATTCTCGTTCAAGGGGAAGTCTGGCTCTGAAATCCCGTGAGAGGGAGAGTTGTTGCAGGAAGAGGACGGTATATTATTATTATTATTATTATTATTATTATTATTATTATTATTAATAATAATAATAATAATAATAATAATAATAATAATAAATAATACATAATGCATAACAAATAAAATAATAATAATAATAATAGTGTTATTATTGTTTATTAATTAATTATTTTTTTTGGTTAATTATTAATTTATTCTTGTTGCCTTGCCTGTTATTTATTTATTCTATTTGTTTTGTCACAATGACTGGGACAATTTTTGGCTGTTTTATTTCATTATTTTATCAGTTTTATTGATCTATGTCAGTTGTTCATTTTTATTTTCCTTGGCTGTGAAGCAATTTGTAACAACTTTGTTTTGAAAAGTGCTGTATAAACAGAGAATTATTATTAAATATTTACCTATTCATTAAAATGATCACTATACAGTGTTTACGACACATCATTTTATACAGTTATCAGACTGAACCATCACAAGTAGATTACCCAAACTCATACAATAGCACACTAACAGTCAGTGTTGGTAATGTGGTAATGTGTTTCTCAGGAAAACATACAGTAGTATCATTAATTTCCCCAAATAGTGTAAAGAAATAAAATAATAAATTTCATTAATAGTTAGTTAGTTAATTAATAGTTGAAGTAAGCTTGGATGAGAAAGGGTAGAAACGTATACTCATTGAATAAGGTGACGTACCACTTTCCAAGTGAGGGCCTGGTTCCAGAAAGAGGAGCCCTCCTCCAGACTGAAGAGAGTGCCACCTATGGGAGCCCCAAAGGCAGCAGCCACTCCAGCAGCCGTTCCCGCTGACACAAAGTCTCGCTTGTCCCTGGAGAATATATCAAGAGAAGATGATGGGCAGGAAAAAATGGTACTCATATGACTGTTAGAGCTGGGTATCATTTCAAATTATGACATTTTTGGTAGCAATACCAGTATCTTGAACTCGATACCAGAACCAAAATGGTCATTTTTTCAATACCTATGTTGAATACAAGCTTATTATGTACTAGTAATAGCCTGAATGAAAGGAATAGGCTAAATTATATCATCATATAATTTTGCCATTGGTTTTCCCAAATAAAATAAATAATATTTCAGAATCAGAATAAAATTTATTGGCCAAGTATATTCGCACATACAAGGAATTTGATTCGGTGAAAACATTTGAACTCTTAAGTGTGACGTTTTTGAGTATTTATTTAATACCCTTAAAAACAGTATAAAATAAGTATTTATTTGTTAAAAATGAAATTTTACAATATAAAAGAAAATCAGACTTTGGTTTCATAACAAATATCAGATTCAAGACTTCATAACAAACAATTAAAACAATAGCTTAGATTTTAAATATTTGAAACAACAAATGTCAGCAATTCTTTAACATACATTTTACTACATTTGGCGCCATTTCAAGAATATCAATCTGTTCAATTTTCTATGCAGGTATGGTGATTGGATAAAAGACAATGTAAGATTAGCTATTAAAGTGGATGCCAACTAAGCACTGACCATTGGTACCCAGCTCTAGTGGTGTCAGTGTGTCAACAGAGCTGCTCAACAGCTGCTCAACAGAGTGCTGTTATTTTGAAAGAGCAGCAGAGAGGAAAAGCACCTGGACCATATTCATCAATATGCAGAAGAATAGCTTAGGATGGCTAAAGCATGTTGCTTTTCATTGGCTGAGAACATGGCAGTGGTAATCACCATCATGGTAATCACATCCCCGGTTTTAAGAGCTATAAATGGAATTCTGAGTTGCATTTTTTGTTATTATATAGTAATATTTTGGCAGTCTGGGAAGCATTGGGTATGGTGTATTTTGTAAATATTGTGTGTGTGTGTGTGTGTGTGTGTGTGTGTGTACAACAGCCATACCTGTCACTGCGGAAGTAGGGGAAATCGAATCTGATCTTCTTAAAAGTGATGCTCTGAAACTGAGTAAGGGAGACATCTAATAAGTGCACTTAGGGCCATTATGGGACTATAATGCACCTCTAAATAAATCAGTGGTCATTGCATTTTATACAATCAATAATCCTACCAAATCCCAGCCTAGTGGATGTCTGTATTGTATTTGACTGTATTTGATATTATACACTTGATATAATAATTCTAATCTCAAATCTGAACTCTTCGATAGTGATAACATGGGTACAGATGTGTGCGTGTGTGTGTGGTATATTACACACTGTTGTATAGGTATTAAATCCAGAATGTATGGCTCTGTACCTGAGGAAGCCCGGCTCCCACAATGGCTCCACTGTGTATCATTGGACCCTCCTTCCCTACAAACAGACCTGGGTAGAGGTATACACTGAGTTAGAGGTATTGTCCACCCAGCTGCTGATTACTAATGGTGACTCATCACAAATACGGTACATCACCAGTGCCCTATTTGATGAGTCACATGAGCTGTGTTTCAGTGTCCTGGCAATGCCGGGACATTTCCATCTGTGCCAATTTGAGGCTTTTATTAAAAATCAGATATCGGCCAGTCAGTGTGGCCCACCTCTGATATGATGCAGCTTGATTACATCCTTATTGTAGAATTGATCAATACTACTGTCTATGGGAAGCCCATAGACAACCAATTAATTAGCAATAATTATGAATGAACTGGTCTGTAATAAAATAAGAAGCTGCATACAAGAAATCACTGGCTACCCCATTCTCAATTTCCTGTTGCCGCCCCTGAGTCAAGAGGGGAGCATTTCACTAGTATATGTGAGAATGTTTTAATAGTGTATAACAGAGTGTTACAATAGTGAATGCAAGAGGGTTTCAATAGTGCATGTGAGAGGGTTTCTGTAGTCTATGAGAGGGTTTCAGTAGTGTATATGGGAGTGCTTCAATAGTACATGTGAGAGGGTTTCAGTAGTGTATATGAGAGTATTTCAATAGTGTATATGAGAGTGCTTCAATAGTGCATGTGAGAGGGTTTCAGTAGTCTATATGAGAGTGTTTCAATAGTGTATATGAGAGTTTCAATAGTGTATGTCAGAGGTTTTCAATAGTGTGTGTGAGAGAGTGTTTCATTACATTTGAATGTGTAAGCATCTCATATATGTATGTGAGGTAAAGTAAACAGATAAATTGTCTTTGCATCAGATGTTTGTCAATTGATGTGTATAATACCATTGATTATCAGTCATATTTTCAGTCCAATTAGCAGTATATGACACACTTTACCTCCAGCTACAGCGAATAGGACTCCGGTAGCCTTGCAGAGGAATGTACGTAGTCGGACGATCCCAGGAATCTTCACTCCGTTTAAGTAGCTTTTAATCTCTGGGATCCCAGAGCCTGCAGCTACCGGCTGAACAGTGGATGAAAAGACCATGACATTTTACCATGACCCCTTGACTTGGTATGATATATACACATATATGCATTTCTTTCAATACATTCAGGCTCAACTCATTTTATGACTCTTAACTTACCACTCTACTCCTTGTTAAATAGTATTTTCATAAATCTAAATGGATCCTTGTAAAATGCTATTCTAGCTTGCTCTCTCTTTTTCCTAATGTTCTCTGCTCACCTTAACATTACCAATCGCTCCTTCACATCTGCCTGCAACATATTTATGCCTTCTTTCTCAGCCTCTGTAGCCTTCTTCCGCCGCCTCCTAAGCTGTCTTCTCTCCCAGATAAGTCTATCTCTTGTTGTCACCTGGATTTAACTACCTCGACAGCCTTCTTCCTTTTCTCAAGGAGGCCAAACCTTTCTACTCCATAATCATAAATAATATCCCCCATTTTTTCAAACTTACTGTCAGAAGTTCCCTTAATATTATCTAACACCCTAATCAAGTCACTATTAATAACTTCCCATTTCCTGCTTTCTGCCGCCCCTGGCCACTTAACTCTAGGTTTCTGAGCTCTAATCTTTTTTTCCTACCGCTGGACTTCACCCAACTGACTTGACATACTTCTTAGGAAATAATTATCAATGCAGTGTCCCTGTGTTTCCTCTACCAAGCACCTCTTCTTCCCTTGGTGAATTCTAAGGCCCTTTAAGGTTGTTACCTTCTGCCAGCCACATAAGCAAACCTGAAGCTTCTTCCCATCTAGTTCTGAACTAGTGGCTTCCACTGACAATGTTCACAATGTTCTCTCTACTCGTAATCTTATCCACTCCAGTTTCTATAGCCATGTCAACCATTAGTGGGTCATCTCCTGGCCCCGCTCTTGCAGACTCTAGGGCTATTTTACCTACAATGAAACCTGCCTTAAGCAGCTTGAAAAGAACCTGAAAGAATTCCATTTGTTTGGGTTTCAGTGGAGAGTTTTAGTGTCATAATGGTCTAAATGCTGTTTCAGAGGCTTTTCCACCCTGACAAATACACAATTCTGGGGGAAACACTGAATCAGTGTCATTTTTTTGAATTATGAATAAGGTGAAATTTGGATAGTGATTATCAGCGCCTTCAATAAAAAAACAACAGCCTTCAAATACCCTTATTGTCAAGCCCTACTCAGCAGCCTTACCTCAATGAGGACGAGTACACTGGCGATGAAGACAAAGGTCATGTTAAATGCCAGAAGCTCCAGGAGAGAAAGAGCTAGGCAACCTTTCTCACTGCACTCCTCTACAGCTAGAACGGTTTGGCTAAGGTAGAAAAACCAACATCATGAAGAATTCTTTTACTTCAGCGATGGGGCATAATGCTATTCTGGAGAGTTGCTCATATCCTTTATATGCATCTACACATCAGTGACTTATCCCTGTACGCATGAAGAAACACAATATTCTGAATATCACCATATTTAGCAATACCAATATTAGCAAAGGTGGACCGCAAAACAACCGAAAACAGGTTAAGACATATGCATGCCTCGGTATCCTGGCTAATAATATTACATCCCAGTTATTGTATATTTAGGTTCTTCTGAGGTTTCTAAAGGATACAATTTCCAACCAAGGTGAATTTGAGGTGGGTGAAGAGGCGTACAAAAAAATCCACAAACAGGCCCAGCTGAAAAACAAAGCAAAACACCAGTCCCAGTTTAGTTGCAGCATGTTGCATTTGGAAGTGTATTTATGTAGCAAAGCAAACCAAGATGTCATGGAGGCACGCACCAAACCAACTGTGACTCCGATAGTGAACACCAGGATCCATCGCACAGCTTCATACTTTTTGGCTTTCTATTGGCAGACAAGATATCTTTTAAAAACTTGTGACATAAAACACCCAGAGTGAAATGTTCATCATTAAATTTCTACTTAACATGTTCTAGTGGTGAAATTGTTAGTGGCACACATTTATGTATTTGTTCTATTGTTATTTTGATTCTGTTCTTCTTTGCTGTATCCTATTACTATTTGCTGCTGCAATTTCCCCATGAAGATCATTTAAGTTTCTATCTTAAGTCCACACCCCAATCTGATGGTCTGTCTGTCAGCAGAATCTCTCAGAAACCCATGAAGGATTTCCATGAAATTTGGTGGACAGATAGGCCTTGGGCCAAGGAACAATTGATTTGATTTTCACGGGGATCTGGATCTTGGACTGGTTTTTTTTAGCCATAACTATGAAATGAGACTTGATTCTAAATCCTAAGGGTATATATGCAGGGTCAGGAAATCAATTTGACTTAAAATTTAAGTGATAGGAATGATGAAGAATTGTTCAGCATTGATGAAGGTTTATGCTCTCCAAGTGCCTTCCAGTCTTACCTTGTTGTTCATTCCATCCAGAACCTCCACATAGGGCTCGTTGATGCAACGGTCATAATCCAGGCTCTAACAAAGAAAAAAACAAAGGCTGTGTATTAAGAATTCAAACACAAACTACCTGTGCGAAGTTGCTCCTTATGTCAAATTGGTCCTTCCAGGTGCAGGGTGAACGCTTTAAATATGCTTACACTGGCGATATTTATTGCATTTCTCTATTCATTCCAGGGATGGAGGGGGTTCTCACAAGTTTCTCACCTCATAATCCTTCCTGGGTAGTATCTCATCTTCTTCATCTCGGATTTCCCCAAGGATTGTCTGGAAAAGGAGAAAAACTAAGCTCAAAATAAACTTGGATACATGCAGCCTTGGAAATGGATAAAATGAAAAGCCTAAAAATGAAAAAATAGTCATGGTCTGGTTTATTTGCTTATGAAAGAGGGTTTCATCCACAATGACAGCTCCCCAAGAGACCAGACCATCTGTTATCAACAATGTTATTATATGTTATTATATGTATGTCTATGTCATATGTGATATGACATAGACATATGGCTGTCAGACAATAAGGGCCCAAATTACAATAATGCACAACATAAAGACTTTGTTAGGTCAAGCCATACAAGCTAACAACTACTTTCCTACCACTGTGACCACAGATAACCCAGTAATAAGCAAGCTATAGCAGTCTAGCCTGTTCTTCGGTATGCAGAGAGCATCCTGCCAAACTCATGAGATGAAAATGGTTCATTGTGTTCATTTTATATGAAGGAAATGCCAGACATTTCCTTGTTGGTTAGAACTCAAAAGTTAGAGACACTCAGTTCAGGAATATGGCAGTTTAATGTTGCCTTCGTTCTTGGGAAAAGTACATACCAAATAGAACATAAGTTAAGATGCTTTACTAATCCTCGGGTCTTATGTTAAATTCGGCATATAGATAATGCACCAAGCATCACTTTATTGCAATAAAATCTAACTCTTGGAATTGATTCACGCTGCTCGTTGCCGCCCTCCAGTGTATTTTGGGGGTGATTGGGATTGTATGAATAACAGGTGAACCAATTATCAAAGTTGAAATTTAATTGAAATATGTCCTGCTTGGTGAATTGGGTATATGCCGAATTGAAGAATGGATACTAACACAGCGCAAAACGTCTTAACTTATGTTCTACCACACGTGTACCTTTGCCGCAGGCAAGGCAGCCGTACATTGCCAGATTTGTTAATGGAGTTTGGCATGCCCTTGTTTCACACAGGAATGACCGACACGTATCGGGGCTAGGTTGAAACTATCCTTTTAATATATCCATATGGCCGATATATTTTAACTAAAGTTTATTTGCCATTTTGTCCAGTTACTGGATATCCATTGTTATTGATAAAACGTTACTATAGCTTGCTAGCAATGCATGACAGAAGACAGAGGAAGAAAGCACAAAACAGGAGGGTGGAGCGAGCCAGAAGAGAGCAGTAAGGAAAGCTCATCATTGACCAAGTCCTCCAAAAATCGACCTGCCTTGAATTGATTAAAAGGTGTACACCTTTCACAATAATTCCATCCTTTCTTACCAGCTCCTCGGGTGTACGTGTCTCTCCGTCCCTGCAGCAACATTGGCAACAAAAACTGTTTCCACAACACGCCATCTTCGTTGTTGTCTCGTGCTGCATTCAAGTCCAATGGGAAAACCCCAACACCAGCGTTTTGAACCTTCTCTGTGGACTCAGTTGAAGTTTCTGTGGATTTCAGCTGTTACAAACTTAACACACATAACTTAGTGAGTGGTACACTTGAATTCATGACAGCAAATGAAAAATCCAGCAAATAGTTGTGTCCTGCCGTGGGATTTCATTGGTATGGCATCAGATTTGTGATCACAGTATAATTCACGTGAGGAAAATTGTTCATTGTGTTCATTTTATATTAAATGAATCTGTACTGTGTGTACACTTGACAACAGGCATTTCCTTGTTGGTGATGTTAGAACTCAGGAAGTTAGGGACATCATTGTCTATCGCTAAACCCTGAGTTTGCATTAGTATTTACCAGCTGAAAAAAAGTGGTGAACAGTATTTTCTAATAATATTTACCACCTGACAGCTGAGATTAACAGTATTTCCTAGTAGCATTTACCACCTGAAAGCTGAGGCTGAGGTTAATTGTATTTTCTAGTAGTATTTACCAGCTGAAAGCTGAGGTGAACAGTAATTATCATCTGAGAGCTAAGGTGAAGGATATGTTTTCATAGTTTTTACCATCTGAAAGTTGGAATGAACGGCATTTTCAAATAGAAAACCCATCTTTCCCATGGGAGATGAATGCAGTATCAGCATCTCACTTCCTCTAAGTGTCATGTGACGACACAGTGCATCCAAACTGTTAAAACTGCGTAATATTTACACATAAGCCTACTTGCTAACCTAATCGTACATATCCCACCTCTATTATTACTTGGCCGCCTGTTTTGCGCCCTCCATACAAACTGCATAACATTTTGCACATAAAGATGAGCTGTTTGTTAGCCATTTTACTATCACATGCTGTTTTCTTTGGAACCTTTCTCAGTTCGTTATGCGTAAAGTTTTGCGCAGCTTGATGCCCCTTTGAAAAGAAAAGGGAGAATCCTACGTTCTCCTGTTGCATTAAGGGCTCAAGGGAAAGATTGTGAATACGACACTCCTACTAGAAAATACCGTTAACCCTACTTTTCAGGTGGTCAGTACTAACAAAATATCGTTCATCTCAGCTTTCAGCTTGTAATCACTACTAGAAAATACCGTTCAAATTAGTTTTCAGCTGGTAAATACTAGTTGGGAATTCAAGGTTTGGCAATGGAGCCTGATTCCTTTGACATCTGTGGTTAAATGCACTGAATGATATATTAATTTCAGGTAAAATGAACTAAATTAATTACTTTTGCTGTCGTTTTGTGATAGCTCTAAAAATATCATGGTAGGACACAACAGCTTTAAGGGTTTTTGCTTTGCGCTTGACGTTTCAGTGTCTTGTTTGCTGTTAAACATGTATTAAAATGTATTATCACTAAGTGCATGTGTGTTAAGTATGAAAATATGCTGGGGTACAACCGAAGTCTACAGAAAACTTCAATCAGATTGCTTTTATCTGTTCTCTATTGTATCCCCTTTTCCCCATGGTTCACGAATGCAGCATTTGGTAGTATTTTGCGCTTGGCACATCGGATAGCGACTCTATTCGAAGAAAGATAGGATACCAGCTGTTCGGTAGTGGGTCGTGGAGGTGAGACAGCCCGTGCCACATGCAGAAATAACACAACCCTTAGCCACCACGGAACACTTGAGAAGAAACGGTAATGAACGCTAGTTACGTCGCGGTAGCTTTGTTTTCCCAGCATAAACAGAGCATGCATGGGTTTAGCTTGCTAGGCTAGAACATGCATTCGTATTTCTCCTGGAATCCCGACTGGGTTTACACCCCTAGTGTAGCTCGTAATTTAACGCTAGTTCTTCTTTGCTAATGCGAATAGCGAGCTAGCTAAAGATGGTGCTCAGTGTTGTTTTTCGAAATGGAAACGTGTTTATAGTTTTGCCTGTGTGTGAGTGAGATGTAAAGAACGCTGAACGGATGGACATCTTAGTGATAGCCCCGGTATGTGCCGTTATCTGTGTGTATGGCAGAGAACGTTACTACAAACTCCATTCAAATATCTGGCAGTTTAATGCTTCCCTACTTATCGGTAAAGGCACATACAGAGTAGAACACAATTTAAGACTTTTTACAAATCGACATCTTCTGGTGGGTTCGGCACAAAGATGATCCACCAAAGTAGGGCTTTATTTCCCTAGAATGTAACTTTTTAGAATTAGTCCGTCATTTATTTTGACGATCGTCTTCCACCGAAATACACGGTGGAGGGCTGTAGCGAACGTGATGGGAATCTACTCAAATTTGACGTTTTGTTTAAATGAACTATTTCTTCGTAGATCCAGTATATGCCGAATTTACTAGGAGACCCTAACGGTTCATAAAATGTTTGGAGGCATGCTGCAGGAGGTTTGTACCTTTGCCATACATTAAACTACCAGACTTAATCAAGTTGGGCTTGTTTTCTTACATACACTGAAAGAACCGGACATGTCTGGACCAGTCGGAACTATCCTATTAACTGCCCAGAAATCAAGAAGAGTTACTTTTTTTCTTTTTTCTTTTCTTCCCAGTGTACATTTGATATCATGGTGAATCAGGTTCAGCGAGTGGACGGCAGCTGGCAGTCATGTAAGAGCGACTCAAGCGGGGCCAGCAACAGCGGCGGAGAGAGCTCCAAGG
>CABFOQ010016133.1:19494-34978 GCA_900660455.1 Gephyroberyx darwinii | reverse complement strand
GGGAACCGTTCTGGCGAACAATCGCCGTACTCACAAGGCCCCAGGTGGAGCAGAGGTTCCGTTGGGGAGCAGGCAGGAGACGTAGTCGGGAAAGCAGGGGGTCGGTACACAGAAGAGCCAATCAGCGATGCAGATAAACCAGAGAGGGATAGGCGTCGAGACGAGGTGATCAGGGACAGGCAGGGTCGGTACACAGAAGAGCCAATCAGCGATGCAGATAAACCAGGAGGGAAGGCGTCGAGACGAGGTGATCAGGGACAGGCAGGGTCGGTACACAGAAGAGACAATCAGCAAAGCAGACAAACCAGGGAGGGACAGGCGTCGAGACGAGGTAATCAGGGACAGGCAGGGTCGAAACCGGGAGAGTAATCCGAATAACGCTGGAGAGTCTAGCATGTGCATGAAGAACAATCTGGCAACCGGTGAAATGGAGAGGAGAGGCATATATAGGGACTAGATTGCCGATTCAAGGCAGCTGAGTGAACAGGTGAGCAGAGTTGACTGATGAGGAGGGAGTGACTGGCAGACAGGTGAGGAGGAGGGGCAGGTGGAAAAGTACTGGGAGCTGAGATGACTGAGGTGAGGAAAAGACAGACTGTGACAGGGAAGGATCCTGCTCAAAAAAAAAAAAAAAAGTTACTACCCACCACCAGTGGTCGGCGTGTCATGATCTGAGGCTGTTTTTCTTCCTCTGGAACTGGATGACTCCATATCATTAAGGGTACCATAATATTAGTTATATTGATGATATATTTGCAGACTGGCCGTCGGGCGGGGGTTGGGGACCCCTGCTCTAGGAGATGTTTACTCCAAGTCATCACTGCTAAAGGAAGAGCCGCAAGTTATTGATTGAAGGATATTCACATATTTTTTCACACAGGTGCATCTGAGTTTTAGTTAAACAAACCACTTTTGTTAAATAATCAACAAAAGCATCTCATATTTATTTGTGCTTTTTCTTTATTTGGGATATCTTCATTAAGATTAGACGTTTAGATAAGGATTTTATAAGGTTATTCCTCTATAATAAAAAATAATGAAAACCCCCTGTAGGATTCACAGACTTGTAAACATGCCTGAACGTAGAAATGCAAATACATTTTCTCAGGCCATTTGCATTGTCTGCTAGACTTAGATTTTTGGCATTTGTTGTGCCCCGTATTGGTTGATCGTACAAATGATGCAGTCACCCCTTGGGGAAATTAGTAAGTGAACAAAAATCCAATATGGTGTACATTGATGGTCCTGGAGGCAAATGTGTAGAGCAAAGCTAGCTGGAAATAGATAGATAGAAAATAGATCCCTTTATGTTAAAATTGTACAGTTCTTGTTAAGTGCCTTTTTAGAGTTCAAGAAGCAATATTTAAAGCATGTGCACCAAGTTTTGTGTAGTTCCAATGTCATTGGTGTGGGAGATATGACTAGTTTGACTAGTTTGAAAAAGCTGGAACACACTAATGAGGTGCATGATTCCCTCAGGTTTTGTAAAAATCTGATCAATGGTGTCTGATATAGGATGAAAAGATAGAAAGTGGAAGTGCAGGGTGGGATTGTTTGATGCCCAATGTTGAACCAATTGTAACCCACATAAAATGTAGGGCTACTAAAAAAGTCATTTAGAAACTAAAGGGTTAAATCTAGAAACGTAACCTTGCGTTAAATCTAGAAATGTAACCTTGTGTTGTTCCCACTAGAGCACGCTATGCACCATCTTCCCCTGATTTGCGATTGTGCGATAGCGACCTCTTCCTGCAAACATGACGCAAATTGGCTGATACAGAAATGATACTCCCAAGAATAATCCTAAAAATGTGATTAATTCCATGTGATTCATGCTAATCAGCAAGTCTTTTGATAGCCAGTCTCTCATCCTCCCAGACTCTGGAGTCCAATATCTACCGGTGACTTGACATGCAGCAGATGTTCTCATTATCAGTCCATTTTGCTAGCTACCTATTTTGAGAAGATATTAATGCAATGTTTGCTGTCTAGAGTCACATATTTTATGAGAGTGTAGTGTAATGTTTTCAACCTACATTGGTGCACAGTGTAATGTCATAAAATAATCGCTAATGTTAATAGCTAGCTAATGTAATCGCGAATGCTAATCGTTAGCTAAAAACGAATCTCATAGTTGTGCCTTAATAAAGGTGCACTGCACTAATGTCAATGACATTGGTGCTATTATGCTGCATTCAGTATGACTCATTCTAAAAGCTCCATGGTGAAACTACATTGTGTTTTAAGTTAACATTGGTCATTTATGTTACACTAATGGTTATAAAAGTACACATATAATACCGTAAATTTATGTTAGGTTTAGATTCAGGTGACAATTCATGTCTATGAAGGTCCGTCCCCATCGGCTGCTTCTTGTCAAGTGTCAAATTGCAGAGAGAAAGATTGCAGAGATGGCAGCTTTGGGGATCATTGAGCTGTCAAACAGCCCCTGGGCAGCATCCGTTGTCCTGGCTAAGAAACAGGATGGGGTGGACCGCCATGCTTTTCATGGTGTGCAATGCTCCATTCACGTTCGAAAGGCTCATGGAGCGGGTGCCAGCTTGCATCCACAGGACGAAGTGTGTGGTGTACCTGGATGACCTTTTGGTCCATGCAGCAGATTTTGAAAGTGCGCTTGTGTCAATGTGTCAGTGGCGTATTTCAGCAGGACATTGAACCGGGCCGAGCACAATTATTGTGTCACCAGAGGGGAACCATGGTCAGTGCTCTCCACCATTTTCACCCCTACCTGTACGGGACACACTGACTTCAGACAGACCATCGCTCTCACCTGGTTGTTGAACCTTTGAGAACCTGGAAGCCAGGTCGCTCACTGGCTTGAGAAGCTACAAGCCTACGATTTTGAGATCCAACACCGTGCTGGCCGGCTTCATGGTACTTCAAGCCATACATGGGGCACCAGGGGCTTGCCATTTTGGTATCACCAAGACCTTGCAGCGGTTAAGCAAGAGGTTCTACTGAGCGGTTGTAGACAAGACACAGAGCTGTTTGTACATGCCTGTGATATCTGTATGGCACACAAGTCATTCACAGGTCATTCTCATGCCCCCCTTCAACGCTACCAGCTGGGGGCCCCGATGAAGAGAGTTGGGGTGGACTTTCTTGCAAGACAACCCTTGCAGGTGGGTGTGCTTCACTGCTCAGGCAATAAACATAGAGCTTTATTGTTGAACCGCCGAATTCTTCTTCGGCTTTTTTCTTCCGAGTTGCAAGCTGCTAGCACCGGCGGTCCGCATTGCAGTTCTGACATCTTGACGCAGACATTTTTTAAATAGATTATTTAGATTGATGAGGGGTTAATTGTTGCTACATGATTCTGTCAAGGTAATAAAAGTTGTGCACCTAGGCTATTAGAAAAGTAATTGAAAAGTCTACCTTTCGACCATGGGTGGCAGCAGCGAGCATGTTGCTCAGAAGCAGAGTACCAACGAAGAATTTGAGGCATCTGTCAGCCATCTTTGATTTTATTACATTGGAAATTTGGGGTATACCTGCCTTTAACAAAGTCTAAAAGTTTATTTGTGCATAGGAGATGGAGCGCATGCCACCGCGGTTGTTTAGGTCAGTGAAATACGACGCATTGGGTTTGTTATCGGACTCGCTGACTTTCGTAGGGTAAAAACTCAATGGAACAGGACAGGACCCTCTTTGTCTTTTAACCAGTCTTGTTTCTTCTGCACTGTTTTCTTGGTCTCTTTTCTTTTATGGGGGACCATTCAGCCTTTAACCAGGAATCAAAAGTTTCATGCGTTCTGAAAAATATTGGCTGTAATATTGGAAAAATCCTGTATGTTTCTAATTCTAAGATGTCACAAGTCAATTGGATTGGAAATTAACAAAACTGACCAGTTTTGTTGACTGCGGAGTGATATGGTTAAATGTGAAACGGTGGTCTGTTATTCAGAAATAACACACCTCAGATTGTGTTCATGGGCCAATCAGAACTGAGAATCTCAGAGTCATGTAATAGCAGATTTTATTACAATTTGGACTCATTTAGAGGTGCATTTTATTACATCATTTACAAACTATTACAATATCATTTGTTATATTCCTCTGTGCCCTCAGGGGGAATGGGTGAGATCCATTCTCTGCTCCTCTGCCATCAAAATAAATTTGCTTCTATCTGCATAACAATAGAATCGTCTCCTGCAGGGCGATAGTAAGAAATGCAGGCTCAGCTCTTTCTCTTTCTATGTGCGTGACCCGGAATGATGCTTTACCTTACTAGAAAGATTTCTCATATTTCTGTGCTGGAAATGATCTGGTGAGCTAGTGCAGCCCTAACACCGGGGGAAAATGTTAATTTAGCTGGTGTGTATTTACATCCAGCAGAACATTGATGTGCAGATCAGACAGATGTGCTGGTAATTTGAAAAACTAAAGCTGATGCAGAAATATGGCAGAGCGTCAAATTGCACATTACCTCACTTCATTGGAGACTAATTTGTCAGCCTCTCTCGCAAAACAAGGGACACACACATACACATGCACACTGAGCAAACACACACACCATATAAAACTGTAGTGTATGAACAGGCAGAATCTTTGTGTGTGTGTGTGGAGAGACCCTGATATAAATCGATGAAAACCGACAACACAGCAGTTTGTGCAGCAGGACTCTAAAGGTTAAGAAGCAGGCTAGCGACCAGAAAGTCCTCAGACCGGCTGGAAAAATCTTTATGGGGGAAGTAAATAAGCAAGACTCTCCCCTCCCTCAACAACTACTGTCAAAGTGCCCTTGAGCAAGGCACATGGAGCTGCTGTGGTGGACGGTAGTGTGTGTATATGTCTGCAAATGTAGACACGTGTATGCATTTGCAACGGTGCGAATGGCAGAGAACTGTTTTTGCTGTATTTTTGTTATATAATTGTATGCTTAAATAAGTTAAGTAAGTATTCCTAATTGACTTACCTAAAGGTGAGTATCGCCAGTCTAGTTGGGCTACCACAGGAAAATGGGGTCATAGTAGGACATGCCCACCTCCTTACCTTGCCCCTGTTAGACCGTTGTCTATAGTCAGTCTAAAGCACTTGTAACATTTGGTTTGTTCCATGAAAATGTGTGAATGGTTTCATTTATGCTTAAAAGAGAAAACGTAGTGCCCGCCTCACTATGCTCAGACATCTGACGAAGGCCTATTGTGTCTGAAATGTTATCAGCTTTGTATATTCTATATACACCGATCAGCCGCAACATTAAAACCACTGACAGGTGAAGTCAATAACATCGATTATCTTGTTACAATGGCACCTGTGAAGGGGTGGGATATATTGGGAAGCAAGTGACCAGTCGGTTCTTGAAGTTGATGTGTTGGAAGGAGGAGAAATGGGCAAGCGTAAGGATCTGAGCGACTTTGACAAGGGCCAAATTGTGATGGCTAGACGACTGGGTCAGAGCATCTCCACAACGGCAGGTCTTGTGGGGTGTTCCCCGACACGAGGGGGACCTACACAATATTAGGCAGGTGGTTTTAACGTTAACGGTGTGTATTCTGCACTGAAGGTGCAGTGGAGCAGTGTTGCGGGGTCCTACGTTTTCTCTTTTTTGTCCACTTTTTTCAACCCAGCATCTAAAAATGGAAACGTGAGATGTACTACTTTCATTAACCAATACATTCTCAGAGATATTTTATTAGTCAATTTGAGTGCAGATGTCACATCCAATATGAGTTGTTGAAATATGATAAAATATGATATGATAAAAATTGAAAAACACACTAGCTTCACACTCCATTCCCACTCTTCTGTCTTCAAATCAATCTAACACTGGGGTTGTTGCAACTGTACAGTCTCGCCTGTTTACCTGTGAATTTTTTTTATATGGCACTACAGTTAGAACAAAAAAACACAGTACGGATGCTTAATTCAGTTTGAATGTCCTCTGTTGAACAGTCTGTAGGTTTTTTCCGCTCAGTCCAAACTAGGGGACTGATTAGATTGAAGCTTCTGATAGCTGGTGTTCGATATTTAATACCTTTCCATGTGTTTTTGACCATTTCAATACCCCAAAAATCAAAAATTTTCCAAAAACTGTATTCTTGTCAGGTTGGAAAAGCCTCTGAAACAGCATTTAGACCATCATGGGACACTAAAAACCCATACTGATGAAATTATTTTAGGTGTGTAGCAGCCCATTAAGTCAGGGTGAGGCAGGTTTTACAGACTGACACCGCTGAAGCTGTTGAGGAAAATCCTTCCACACCACACTGGATTATTTCTGGTCAGACATCTGTATTGATAAAACATATTGACTAGCTGTGGTCAGGGAGGTGTGCGACACTGACTGGACAATATCTGATTTTTAAAGCTACACTAGGCAAGATTTGTATATAAAAATCCATCCATATCATCATCCTAAATCACAAACTGGAGGCTGGCTTAACAAGAACTTGAAAATAATGGGTGGTTTGCATGTTTCAGTTTTTCGAAATTCATCAATTCTTTTGTTTAAAAGAGATGAGCATATCCCACCACTGCCTTCACTCGTTTACTGTAAATGACCTCTGACAGTGTTGAGGTATGAGGGTTGTAAAAGCTCTAACTGTGGGCTGGCATTTACTGTCCTCATGGAGACATGTCTATTGCCCTCCACAGCTTGATTCATCACTGTGAGCTTCACAGGCAAGCGAGCACGTACACACACACACACACACATTCACGTATATGTCGATAAATGTTCACCAGCCACACTTCAAAAAGCTATCAGTAAGGGTACAACTGGGAGAGAATACAAGCGCCATGAGAGAATTATGATATTTATCATGTCTGTTCCTTCTCTAGTCCCCATAGATGTAGTGCTGATAGGAACATGGCTCTATGTGGCTTAGTCAGGCTGGTACGCTCGCAGATTTTAATGTGTGAAACAGCCTCAGGGGTGTCGGGAAGGAAACCTGCCTAAGGAGCTGCTAACCCACCTAAAAAATAGTCTGGGAGTTTTAGTGTCCCATGATCCTGTTGAATCCTTGGAATTATTTGGCATGAAAATTATGAAATTTAAATCTGCAGCTTCAATCCATGAAAAACCCTTATCAGTTGCACCCTAGAATATATATTTATTACAAGTATAGAAATCAATATAATAAATAAGTTAGATATAGAAATCAATATAATAAATAAGTTAGATCATAAGAAGCTATTCTAGCCTCCACCAAAAGTTATCAACAGCTACAATTAGAAATCCACTCTGTGTGTTTTATTTTTTATTTTTTATATTAGCTTCACATGTACATTTGACATTTAACACTCACCTGGGGGATGCAAGCTAGCATGAAACCATAAAATGTGACATACCAAAACATCATTAATGAATTGAAATATGAAAATACAACACTTAATGGGAATGGATGTTCAGATAAGATGAAACTTTGAAATTGGGGTGCTGCAGCAGCAAATAGTGACGGGATTCAGCAGGGAAAAAGAACATAAGCATGCAAATAGAAAAAGCAATAAAAACAGTAAAGCAACAAAACAGATTGTAGACAGTTGTGTGGTTCTATACATGTATGCTGGTGTCAATTTAAACACGTTAAGTAGTTAGTAGCAGGAAGTAGATAGTGTGTGTATATAATACACTAGAAACAAGCATGGCTTTCTGTAGATCTAGTAATGTGATTGCGACACATTTGTACATCATGTATGCTGTTCACTTTTTCCCCCTTCATATTCTCATATTTTTTCATGTATTATCAATTATAAAATACACCTCAAAATATATATAATGTATATATGAAATTCATATATATTTTCAAATGGTATTAAGGCTGCATGATATGAAGAAAACATGCAATATGCAAGAACGTTGAATATTGCGATAACGGTATTACTTGCAATAAATAAACAGATATTCAAGTATACACAGTTCTAATGTCTTTCTGCTGTGGTATGCTGCTAAAATAGACCCAGACAATAAATAGCCTATATGTATACAGAATTAAACATGAAAAATCCTTCATCCTTATCCTTCATCTGTGGTGCGCTGCCACAATATCGGTATGGCCGCCACAAAATGTATAGAAATGATACGGTGCGCATTATGTTCTCAGTCATGCCAGAGACTAATCTCACCGGCGTTCACTCAGCTGTTGCTTGCTGTTACGCAATTTGTTCCAAACTTGCATGTGTTAGGGTAAATTGTCCACGCTTTCTCCCTTCCACGAGTAAGTTGTCAACCTGTGGGAGACAACTTCATTCACTCAGTATGCATGTTCAACTAGAACGTAAATACTTCATTCTTGTAGTTGTACATTCTAGTGTTGTACCTGTACATTTTTTCATTAATTTATAGTTATTTTGCTCAACCTCATAATCTCTTTATTCACATTTTTCATACTTTTCATTCATTTCTATTTAATATGGACTTGAGATTTTGGAATAGTTTTTCTTTGCTGTATCCTATTATTATTTGCTGCTGCAACTGACCAATTTATCCATGAAGATGACAGAAATTAAAAACTAAAACTTATTTAATGTTGGACGGGGTTTGACATGAAACGCAGCTCAAGTTTAAAACATAGCAATGCAAGAAGTATCTGTTCTGCACAATATGCACTGTAATGTGCCCGTGTGTCTGCATGTGCATTCATTTGTATAGGACTGTACATGTGTCACTTCGGTCCTACAACGTATACAAGCTGTGCCGAGCCCCTCCCGCTTTCCCAGCAAGCACTGCAGCCGCTCTAATACACCGATCACAGTGCAGGGAGACGAGATGAGGAAGATTATCACCGTGGTAACTGTTCTGTCACCCCGGCAATGGGATGCGGCACTCGTGAGGTAATGTGCTGCAGCCTTTCAGCCTTCTGAGGGGATAACCCGGCCGCATCCCACCGCTGCCGCTAAATGCCACACACACACACACAGGCATTAATCAGAGAATCGGCAGAGGAAAGTAGGTCGCTTGCTAGGCTAAATGCTATGACACAGACCTCTGCCCTTCGTTTGCCGCTCATCTAATAAAAATGACATTCATGTTGTCAGACAGCTTCGTAGAGGGATGAAGGGAGCGCTTGTTTGGGTCCTTGAGGGGGTTCCGGTGTGTCCCTAGTTTAAAGGTGCTATGTGAGGCATTTTTAACCATCGATATATCACTGTCAAATTAATTGCTACCTTGGTAAAATGCTTCCTGCCCCCCCCACACACACACTCTCTGATGTCTTTGTCTTTACTGAAGTGGAAGTGATTTTTCCATCTTCCTCCCATGCTCTCCTTCCACCATCTGCCATTGCCAGAAACTCTTTAGCTTTAGCTCCGTTAGCAGTGGAAGAACAGCGCCCTCTTCCTGTTTTGTGCCGTAAAGCAACCCAGCAGATTTCCCTCCAAATCCGACCCGGTGGCACGCGATGTAAAATGCAGGGTAGAGGCTGCTCATCTTCTCAGTGGATGATCTGTTGGTTTATGGTAACTATACTAGTCTCAACGTTACTGTACTATGATTTATTCATGTTAAACTGCTGCATGTAGCTACTTTAATGTCACTTAAATTGAATTTACTAGGAATTATCCCAATTATAGAAAGTATATGAATGACTATTGTAATCCTAGGTTTCCCCATCTACAGTGTAGACAGTTCTACCATTCAGTACTATACATACAATCTTCCCACATGGGTCTCTGGGACTAAATCTGATCAAATGGAGGTCTTTAGTTTCATGTCTGGTGGTCTGTGACAAAAAAACAACTGAGAACCCTTGTGCTGAGTCTGTAGATGGTGTGATTAGTATTTTACCTTCCTAACCAGATAGAAGCTTTTATGAATAGCAGTTTCCTTTGGGCAAACCAGCACAGCAGGAAACACATTTCAATGCTTACAGTCCACGCATTCACAGTGGGTGGGGAGTACAGGCTGGAAATCTCAGCACCAGACCAAGTAATCCTTGGGTCATTGGTATTGATTATCAACCCTCCACAGATATATTTTGCCTCTTTAAGGATACTTAGTTTGAAATGCACAGCTAGCAATGCACATATCTTGTTTGTTTTTACAATGCACGTCTACATGTCTACATTTATGGCCTTACGTACATTCACAGGTCTGTATGAAGACCTCATTTATATAAGCTTCTTTTAAAATGTGCATACTTGTTTTTTCACATTCTTCATATTTGTATTATTTTCCACTTGTTTTGTACTGCACATACTTCATAATTTTGGCATGTTTTCATGTCATATATATTTTTCCTTCCTTTTTTTTCTGCTGCTGTTATTCTGCACAGCTGTAATCCATGCAGTACTTTTGCATTATGTTTAGTACGTGCAATTTGCTCCGAGCACCTCTATAGGAGCTGGGGTCTCTGTGTGTTTGTTTGTGTGTTCTTGTGAAATGCTTTTTGCATCGCTCACTACTTAGGGGAATTACGGTATTCTCTCTTTAGGCCAGGGGTGTCGAACCATGTACCACGGAGGACCGAGTGTATGCAGTGTTTCATTCCAGCCAAAGGCTTCACCAGGTGACTTCACTGATGAGTCCCTCCTCTCTGGTTGAGGGTGTGATAACCAGTCGACCTGGTGTATTGTTGGTTGGGACTAAAACCTGCATACTCTCTGCGCTCCATGGCACATGGTGTGACACCCCCTGCTTTAGGCCTCCAGAGCCCTAAGAGTCCTGCATAAAGGAAATTCAGTACGGTAGAAGCCACACCAGCATGAGCTGCTCTAGGTTGGCGCATGGTGCGTTCACAGACCAGGAAGTAGCTCTGATTTTCTAACCGTTGTGGCTAAGTCAACACATAAATGAAACATTACAACACTGTGCTACCAGAGCACTTTGGTGTTAACAAGTGGAGTTTTTAAGGGCAGCGTAGTTTGACTCCATCCAACCATTACCCCCCCCTCCACAAGCCCACCACCCACCCCAGCAAAGCGTACTTGTTTATGTTTTTATGTAATATTTTCTTTGCTGTATCCTACTATTATTCACTGCTGCATCGACCCGGTTGGGGGGATAATTCAAGTTTCCTCCGCTCTTAAATGGAGCGCGGTGGAGATTTACGAGCAGAATTTACACTGCGTCTTCTACCCCATTGACTACATATAACTACAACACGATGTGAAAAGGCGATGGTGAAAGGTGATGAAGCGTTTGTTTGAAATTAGATTTCAAGGCGTGTTTCACACACAGGAGATTAAGACGGAGATTTTCCATTATGGTGACATTTCCAGGAAACACGTCAGACGTCTGTTTTGGCTTGAGACGCAAGTAAACAACACTGATGCTGCACGCATAATCACATTCAGTCACATTCATATTAGGAGCGCTATTGCCAGAGAACACACACACACACACACACACACACACTTAATGAGCTCCATATCAAAGAGCACTGTTCACTGAAATGAATCTGCCATTCTGTCTCCGCCGTGTGTGTGCATGCATGGCCTTACATATGGCATGCATGTACTATATGTGTGTGCATACATGTTTAAGTGTGTGTGTACATGTACTGTGTGTGAGCTTCAATATGATGGGAGATGTATAAAACGTAATGCATACATTGAACAGTCAAATATAAGCTGTGGTTATGCTGTTTATCATGTTAACCCAGCATTTATCCATACTTCTTAACCCTTTGGTGTGAAGCATGTCTCTGTTCTCTGTAATCAATCAACTCTTCCAATTCTCTCCAAGGCCTTGAACAACTGACGTCCAGCACAGTTCCTGTAAACAACTGGAGCCTTAATAACATATCTGGCTACTTAAGACGTTCTATGTCTTCCAGACTGATTTTCTCTCAGACTGAGGCTGAATCACTCTGCTTGCAGACTGTAAATCCTGTTTAATGTGTGTGCTATCTGAGCTACACACTGCAGAAATATCTGAACCCTAGCAGTGTCTGTCAGATTGACTGGGCAGATGTGTCTTTGTCGATTCCTATGTAACCACCCCCACTAACCCCACTGGCAAAGCCAGCCTATTTCTGGTTGAACACAGGGGGTAGCAGGTTGGCTTAGCGGTTATAGAGGCCGACCCATCACCAGAGGGTAATTGGTTCGATCCCCGGCACCACCAGGAGGGTGGATTCCAGCTGTGAGCTGGTGATTGAAAAAATGACTGGTGCCCACCAACACTGCCGAAGTGCCCTTGAGCAAAGCACTTAACCCCAAAAAACTGCTCCAGGCGCGCTGTCCAATGGCTGCGCTCTGTCCCCTAACCTGCACGTGCGTGTGTTGTTGTGTGTGTATCTAGTCAGGGGTGTGCAGAAGACAAATTTCACTACGTGTATGTGACAATTAAAGATTTAGACGATTTATTATTATGAAAGATCTAAACACAGAAATGAGCAATAATGAGAAATAATTGTTTAGGGACATGATGTCCAACATGTTTGGCATATTGTATTAAACCTGTTCTGTATTAATCAAAGAGTGGACATGCATGCGGGTCAAACTGTCTGTGACCAACTGAAAGTGCAGTAATGTAATTCAGTTCACACTACTGTCGGTCCAATTCACATATTTTGGTTAAACTGCACATTTCATGACATTTGCCTTATTTTGTTTGTGCTTTCCAGTTTTTCAGACTTTTTAAAGACCATGGATACCCTTTAGACAGACAGACAGGCAGGCTGGTCTTACTCTTCCTCTGTCCTCCTACGATGCAGGCCATGCTGGTATCCACACAGGGCATCTCCACACAGTTCTCCAGACGCCCACTGGGGCTACAGCTACAGACCTCGTAGCAGCCAGCCGGACCTGTCCGAGTCGGCACTTGGATACGAGCATCCTGTTGCACCAGAAACTCTGAGGCCTCACCCAGCTTACAGCCTGAACACACACATATACACACACACAAACGCACAGAAAAGTATCAGCAAACACACACATATGGCGGCGGAAACAAGATATAAAATAGAACCTAATATGATGATAGTTTTCGAAGAATAAGACGGAAAGATGCTGTATTCACATTGTGTTGGTATGTGGAAAAGAACAAACTGAATGTTCATTGTTTTTAATAGAAGAATGACAGTAGACTCAATGCTGCTGTAAAGTGCTGCCTACAATCTGCAAATGGTTTTGGTGACAAAAGGTGAATTTTCCCAAATTTTAACTTCTACCTAAATTATAACTGTTCCAAAGCTATGGTGTCTACCACGGTTATCTCTCTGTCATTCTCTCTGAGCAGAGGAACAAGACAGGGGTGCCTGCTGTCCCCACTCCTCTTTGCAATGGTAATAGAACCACCAGCAATGTGTGTAAGAGGCAATGTGAACATAAGACAATCAATAAATAATAATCAAAAACATAATATATCTCTTCATGCAGATGACACCCTATTATATATCCTTGAACCACTAAGTCAAAGGCACATCCAATGACATCCTGTGATGCCGACCAATACAGCTTCTTTCAGGCCAAAATGTGAATACTGCATAAGGTGTTGGGTGGTGGCGTCCATCCTACCTGGCACACAGAAGTAGGGGTGGCAGTTGAGTTCATCATGGCAACCCTTCCTGTTGACTTGGCATAGGTAGTTGTTATGGCAGGGATTGGGGTTACATGGATGGATCACCTCTTCGACGATGTTGTTGCCTAGGGAACTGGGGGCTGGATTGTGAAGTATCACACTATTATGTGATGCTATTTTTTTAAAATCTCAAACAATGATTGCCAGACCTTTTCATCCAGGCAAAATATGACAAAATATAAAGGCTATGAGTTTAAATGGATTTTGAGGGTGTAAAAGGTTTGTGTACAATTACAAAATTTGTAAATTCAGCAGTAAAACAGAACTGTTTTGAGTTATGAAGGGTTAAGACATTTCATCAAGGCTTATTTTCCATCATAGGTCAGCTCCTGTATATGGGGCTATGCAATCTTACTATTCAATAATAGCGGAGAAACTACTGTAAGGTATTGGAGCTTCTAATACCATCAGACCTATTTTAGGTTGACCTTCTGTTTTTTTTGGTACATTCTTTTGAAGTATATGTATGTTGTACTGCACATTGTTACTCACTGAGGTATCTGTGGAGGGGAATGCAGCGTTCAGGGTCGTCAATTGGCGACAGCAGGTCACAGATCCTCTCTGGGGTTTGTCCTTCATGGAAACGTTTCCTGTCCCCACACTGGGTCAGAATGTCCACACAATCTGACCTGAGGACAGGACAGGACAGAATAGAATAACAACAAAAAGAAGGCAACATTAACACAACGTCACACAAAGACAAACTTTTCCCCTGTGCCTTGAAGGCAGGTATCAAGACAGGGAAAAGAGTACAGCTGTTCAACTGAAGTGGACTGAGGTAGTCCTACGCCTGATTGAGGTAATTCTACTGCTATCTGACGTAGGTCTACTGCTAAATGAAGTAGCCTTACTGCTGTCTGAAGTGTTCTTACAGCTGACTGAGGTAATCCTACTGCTGACTGAGGTAATTCTACTGCTGAGGCAGTGCAACTGCTAACTGCTAACTAACATAAGGTTTTGCCTTAGGATACCAGAGAACATCTGCATGTTTCATTGCTTTGAACACTGTCAGATCAAGTTCTTTATTAAAGGTAATAACAGATACCGGGTAGTTTATTGACCAGACAGAGTTTGCCTTGGATGGACATCATAGTACTTGTCTGTAGATGTTTGTGTTGGAACATGTTGTTCCTGCACATCATTCACAGAGGCCATATCAAAGATAGAGACCATACTTGCTTTTATTCAAGAATGACACTATAAATTATGTTCTGCAGTCTTTTCCTTCCACCAGATTACTGTGGGGACTGTTTGTCAATCATAAATGTGGGCTAAGAGTTTGTATTTGACCATTTGTTTTAAGATAGGACAATATCAATTTTCGTTTGCGCTCTATGGTATTCCCTAGAGAACTGCACTTTTTCTACTGCTAACTGAGGTGGGCATACTGCTGACTGAGGTAGTACTACAGTATTGCTGACTGAGGTAGTTTTACTGCTAATTGAGGTAGTTCTATTGCTATCAAAGGCAGCCCTATTGCTAAATGAGGTACTACTACCACTGAGGTTCCATTGCTGAATATTGGTCTCATCTGGATGGGCCTGGATGGACATGTGTAACTATTCCTACTAAAGCAGAATCATAAACATGTAGACAGTTCCAAACCAGTCTTCATGCAAAGTGTGGAGTGGTGGGCTTTGCCAAAACACACAGCCAGGGGCCTGATAAGCACTTAAAAAGGTGTGATATCATTCAAGACAAGAAGATTAAAACCTGAGAGGAAGGATGTGTTTGACAAATGACTGAACAAGAAGTATGGCCTAAGGGAAAGACTGGTGTTATGCAATACACACACACACACACACACACACACACACACACACACACACACACACGCACAAACAGACAGAAACACACACACACACACACACACACACACACGCACACACACAATCCCCCTTCTGCTCTAAAACCCAGGCAAATGGGCCTGCTAGACGTAATGCCTTTGCTTGTACATATTACAGGTTAGACTGCAACAAAAACAAAATAGCCTACAAA
>CABFOQ010016130.1:6157-25302 GCA_900660455.1 Gephyroberyx darwinii | reverse complement strand
TCGATAAATCTTTCAACCATCGTGTGGCTCAGGAGGATAGGGGACTGTGGAAACGGTCAGAGGCGGAAAGGACTCCCACCACCGTGACAAGTCAAACCGCCCTCACAGTGGGAGGGTGGGGAGCTTTTATGCTGACAGAGCAGTGAGGCATAAATCATTTGTCACACTGGCTTTTCTACTATTTTTTGAGTCAGCAGTAAAACCTTAAAGCTGCAATATGCAATTTTATTTCTCGTTAAAATAACTAAAGATAAATAGGTCTGTTAAACAATGTCAGTCTGTTTCTGTGACCCTGTGTGTAAGGGTGCACTCACACTAGGCCCGGTTGGCTTGAACCGTACCAGAGCACGATTGCCCCCCCTCCCCACTCCCCCGCTGGCCTGCGCTCACACTGCGCTTAAACGTTCCGTGCCCGGGTACGTTTACGTCATCACGATGCAACTTCTTGTGTTGAAGAAAAGCACTTTTGCACAGCACTGTGGAGTTCATAATTTTACTTTGTGGCTTATTTGGAGTCTCTTTGGGTGCGGTGACACACGGACCTCTCACATGCCTATAGATTTATCATTATGCAACGCAGCGATTTTCAGTTAATCGTGCTGCACGTATAAGAAAATGTTTACGGAGGCAGCTGACGTTGAAGGAGGAATTTGCGGCTTTACTCCCGACTACAATTCACGTTCATCGATTTTATGGGACAGTCGCATCATTGACATGTTTGGGATCCGTGCTCCGGCACGATTAGCGATCACACTAGCCCGAATCCAAGTGAACCGTGCCGGAGCACACCTCTTCAAGCACACCTCTGTAGTTTGAATGCAGGAAATGTGAATTTTTGGCCCCTGATTGAATTACCTCCAGCTGGATCCATTACATTAAATTTACATTACATTACATTTACATTACATTACAGTCATTTAGCTTTTATCCAAAGCGACTTACAATAAGTACATTCAACATAGGTAGGCAAGAGAACTACTAGTCACTAGAAATCGTAAGTGCATTTCCTTCCTCAACAAGCATCTAAGAGCAGAACCAGTGCTGAGGTAAAAGTACAATAAGTTAGGTACCTACTTTTTAATTAAACAAATGACACAAATAAGTGAAGACAAATAATCAAGTGCTAAGAGGAAGGGTCAGGGTAGTGTTTCTTGAAGAGGTGGGTGTTCAGCCTGAAAGATGGGCAGCGTCTCTGCTGTCCTGACATCAGTGGGGAGTTCATTCCACCACCGTGGGGCCAGGACAGAGAAGAGCCGTGACCGGGTAGATCAACCTCTGAGTGACGGGGCAACCAGTCGCGTCGAGGCAGCAGAGCGACAGAGAGGAATCTGGCCAGGCTGATTAAAGGATCTCATCTCCTCCTCCTCTTCAATTCTACTGGCAGACGAGTGTCAGTCCATTAATGGAGTCATCTCAGTCTGGAGAGTGGACTGCAACTTTTGTTTTCTCATTTATTTTTTCGCTTTCCTAGTTTATCTCTCCATCATTGTAACCAGTCTGTCTCTTTAGAAAATGCCGCACAGAATGACCCCTGGGGAAATCAAGGATGACCAAAGTAACTGTGAGCTGTGAGCATGGGTGCTGATACAGTATGTTAGTATAGTGTACATGGGAGTATTTGTGTCTATGTCCTGAAAAGTGAACTATAATACTATGAGACCATTTCTGCATGACATGGCAAAAGCAGCCTTATATTTCACCAGACTCTCTTTGATATATGAAATTTGCTATAATTTTCATCATTTACATCATTTATTTTTTTACCCATGAATATCAGCGAATGATTGCTCACAGTGTTGACATACTTCAAAAGCAAGACCGTTTTCGCACTTGAACCTGATTTTCCACTCTCCTTATTTTGAGTGAGATTTATTCAGCATTATTTATTCAGGCCGGCCTTGAATATGCTTTCGGTAACTTGTCTCAGAAATAATCCATCAGTGGTGATTTTCATGCCTCCTGAAAGCGGCTGTATAGACAGGCGGATATGGATGTCACTGAATGAAGCCAATTAATATAAAAGAGTCACACAGAAATTGACCGTTACCTCACATTAACAGCAGTTCAGATCTGTACTGTATAGAACATACAGACCATAGCTCTGTTATATGGACTGGGAGCTTGTGAGCCAATCCATAAACAAGCTGTAACACAGAGTGCCCTGGTGAATGGTGCAGCCTATAAAGTCAAATCCCTTTTATCACTCACCTCAGATCCACCCATCTACTGCCTCAGCCTCACTCTCACTCTGCTGGATTTGTCAAAAAAACAGGAAAAAAAGACTGTGGCGGGGGGGCATGGTTATGCCAGCTGTGGGCGGAGAGAAGGGGCAGGGGCTCAGCGGGGAGGTAGATGCACCTGTGAGTGGTTTTGCTGATTGTACGGCAATTAACGTGTGCTTAAATCCCTCACAGTGAAGCTGGGCCCAGATCCGAAACACAGACCGCGCTACGCCTAAAAAGGCTGTTCCAGAGTGACTGGAAAATATATGCCGTTTTATGTTTGTACACTGGCCAGGGGGCCACTCTTTTGTGAAGCCGAATAAAAGTCGCCTGTTCTCTCCCAAACCCTCCTGTCTGTTCCATCCATCCGGTCCCGACCGTGACAAAAACATTGAACAAATTTGCTCACATTAATAGAAATTCACATATATTGAATGGCAACACTACTGACTTTAAACATATGGCATAACAAAGTCCCTTACAGTACTATGAATGCATAGAAAAGTATTTTTCAGAATGGCTGACACCAATGAGACATTACTCAAATATGTTTTTTTTCACCCTTGGATATTTTGCATTATTGAATGTGCACTATTATCAACTGTTACAAGAAATTGGATGAAAGTTCTGTCTGCTGACCACATCTGATATCACATAGATGTCCAGCATAAAGACGAAATGGGAGTGAATGAGAGTGAAAACAAGGAAAAAATGACTGCTAGAGAGTTAAGTAGTTTTCTAAGCATGTGGGCATATTGTATTATTCACTATCACTGTAAATAAAGCTGCAGATTGGTGAGAGAGCTTGTATGTTTGTGAAGCTCGAGAAGTACAATATGAAAAATGTGTCCTGTAGGTTTATTGATATTCCATTCTATATAATTGGATGGTCAGTGACAACTTGCTTTTGTTTCCTTTTTGAAGAAATTTTTGTTTGGAGGATAGGATGGGAGGTTAGCTAACGCTACATACTGTGAAATAAAGGAGTGGTGGAGTAGCTTATATGTGATTAAAATGAAGCTTCTTAAGTAATAGCTTCTTATCTGGGTCAGGGTGGCAACAGGGCAAGCAGAGCAGCCCAGACATCCTTCTCTCCAGCAACTTCCGGGCATGCTGGGCGATGTAGTTCCTTCAGCAGGTCTCCTCCCAGTCAGCCATGCCCAGTACACCTCCAAAGGCAGGCAACTGGGGGGCATCCTTACGAGGTAAGGGAGCATCTCCTGAGAGAGCCTTGCCTGGAACACAGATACCAGGGTCAACTCCTGGATCCAGGTCTGGTGCTTGTGTCTTTTGTGTAGCTGTTACATAAAAAAAGCTTGATATTATAGCAGTGCTATCAGTTCCAAACCTGGTAATGTACCCCAATACTGCCACAGTCACCTTTTCCTCCTTTTGCATTCCAATCTTTATGGAGGTGTACAAGGCAGGTCCATGTCTTCTCTCTTGTTGGTGTGGTCGTATCCCCTGAAATAGCTGTAAAAGGTGTGTGGGAGAGTGCGGTGCGGTTGAATCCATCACTTACAATAACAAGCAGGGAAATGACAGCTGGTGGAAACCTGAGCCAATCAAGTATAACAGAATTTCATGTTCACATAACCGATGGCAAAAACAGCTCATCTTGAACAAAGTTATTATAAATTGTCAAACACTGTGGATGCACATCAATGAGAAAGATTGGTTGGACATGAAAAAAAAAACAGAGCGTAATGCAAACAGCGTAATACAATTACAAGAGCATTACAACGTTAAGAGAATAACCAAGTGAGGACAATTAGTGGCCACCACGGGGACCAGCGCTTTCATTTGTTTCTGTCACACTTTTTTTTTTGTGTGTTTTTCTTTGCTCCGGCTGTTCTGCGAGTCAGAAGGAATCTATGAAAGAAGCAGAAGTGATTGCCATCTCTGGCTTGACTTTAGAAACGGCTTCACGGTGTTCAAAAGGCCTCTGTGATTAAAGGCAGGGGCTGAGGGAGCCACCAGACCTGCTCTCATCTGCTGCACTCTAGGCAGTCGGTGGTGCTGCATCCAAATGAGATGCCACAATCAAAGCAAAGTCCAGACCCGGAACTTCAGTAACATTGTGAGTTCAGCATTCGGCATTCAGCTTTTCCCAAAGCTTTGACCAATGTTAGTTTGCTGGAGGTGTTATTTGCTAAGGGAAACTGCACCAGAGGAAAAGGTTTTTTCCAAGTGTCAGACCTTGTGAGTCGGGGTTTTTTATGGTCGTCACATGAGGAAAGTAAAAGTGAAAGTGAAAAGTGAAAGCTTCACAGATCAGGTTTTTATCAACTCTACTTTTTTTTGGGTGTCTTTAAAGTGAAGCGATTTATTTACTGATGCCTATTCTAAAATGCCTTTTAAATTCTCTCCACTATGCACGTTAACTGTGAAACTGTAAGTTGCCGATATGTCTCTGCATCAATGTCACCTGCATAAATTCCTATACTGCATTATTGCACTTAAATGATGTCACTGGAACTTGCCTATTGATTTTCCTCTCTGCTGGATACACTTCCTGGTTTGATTCTGCCCTGGCAGGAGGCATGTTTCTGTCCCTTCATTTATCTGAGGTGTGTTAATCACCCATAAGTGCCATTGCCTGCTGCCCAGGCCCAGATGGCTCATCGCTGCCACGGAGGTCACCTCTGTTGCCTCATATCACCAGAGGACCAGTACAGGGTAATCTCAAATGGGAAAATGGGTGAAGGCTGGGTAGGAGGTACATCTCTCACTCCCCCAAATAAGACTGTCAGGTGTCTTCCTTAACATTCATTCGTCTTTTCTCAGAATGAAGCTGGCTGGGATTAGAATTCAAAAGAGGTGCCGACACAGACCTTGTATTAAAGCTGCTGCGTCTCCGTCTACGTGTCTGAGGATTAAGGGGGGGTTGAATAATGAATTAAAGAACAACCTACTCTTTATTTGTACTTGGTCCTTTCATTAAGAGGTCATCTGAGAGTAATTCAGAGGATGCTGGGAGTAATGCTACAGTTAACTAATTACTGGATGACATCTAAGAAGAAAAGGAGAGTCATGATTTTAGGATGCCTTAGGAAAAGTCAATCCTTCACACTGAACTCAGATCTGTGCTTGCCAAAGACATTTGTTCATGCAAAACAAACTTCATGAAACCCTCTCTGCTCATTTGCCTCTTTTTCTCTCAGAGAGTCAATCAGACGCCACTGCCCCTGCACACCGCGAGTCCCTGTGATTACCTCTTCCTGGGGGGAGGCAGCTGGCTAATGTGTGTCAGCAGGGATTCACTGGTGCAGGCAACTGGGTGGCGAATACCTGATGATGCCACCCACATTACCTCGCCACCTGTCTGGCTGGAGAAATCTGGGGCAGTGGGCTGTTACAAATCTTCTATGGCTCTAGAAATTTGCATCAAGGGAAAATCTATTTAGCGTGCTGTATTTTGCTAACTGTGTGCAGAAACCAGATGGAGCTGCAGCAATATAATTGATCTTTGTGTACACCGTTAGCATATAATCCATAAGCCTCACCTGTTAACTTATAAGGGGCGTACGCCTCAATGATTAAATCATTAAAGCTGTCAAGGTTAGGTGGAGCATCATCTTGCATCATTACCAAAACCTGGTGATTTATGAGACAAGAGTCTTAACTAAGATAGAGGGTGCAGCCTCTTACCTGATAACCACCAATCACATCGCAGTCTCAATATTGCTTTGTTGTGGGACATTGGATCTTTATTCAAGAAGGAAAGCCTCCAGCTCTTTGAGGGGACGAAGGAGATGGAAATGTACTGCACACTCTTGGTAACTGGTATTTATCAAAGTGTAACTAATCTCCTTTACACTTAGCTTAGCTTTAAATGTCACTGATGTCACCCACTGATGCTGCAGACGAAGACATGCAAGAAGAAGAACTTTTCTGATGCCTTTCTGTACCAACTAATGGCAACTCATGTTTTATTTGTAGCAGATGGGTATTAAGACATTAAAATCATCAAAATCACTGACAAACACAATACAATATACCAAAGATTTTGCATCCATACAGCAGGATGCAACAATAGGGACTTAACAGTATGCAAAGCACTGAAAGAGAAGCGACTCATTGAAAAATGAATATGAAAAGTTATGAAAAAAGAAAAATGTTACTGTAATGCAAATGGTTGTCCTTATTTCACCGTCGCCAGGTCTGGCTTTTTAGAAATGGAAATGTTGGAGAGCATCCGTCGAAAATCGTTGTCTGCAGCAACGACATCCAGCAAATGTGCATCCTATATGGAATGGAAACCTTTGAATTAGATGAATGATGGTGTTTTTAATGCAATGTGTGTACAGCCGATAGTTCCAATGACGGTGGGAAATCAATGATGTGCAACTTGTTGCACAGCAGTGTAGGGAAACTGTATCTATTGTGGCATCAATTAAATGATGGCTCGATGGACTGCGGGCATTAATGAGGCTCACGGTGGGTTGTGAAATGCCAGACCTGTCTCCGATGCCTTGTTGAAATGCTCCAGTGGCCAAAATCCCCAGGGTAGAGAGGGCTTGGATATGCACTGGCATGGCATTAGTGCATTTGTTCTCTTTCCAATGTGGGAGAAAGGGTTAGGGTTTCCATTATTTTGTCCACCCCTTGTAGGCGTTATCTTCTTTAACCAATTCTAATTGCAATTCTGCAATTCTGTTATTTTTTTTTTAATATAATCTTCACAAACTGATTGCAAGCAAGCATAAAAGTGCACACACAAACAATTTTGGTTTTGGCACGTACAGTATACAAAGGTAGTGTCCCTCACAATGAGAGGTCCTAAATGCTGTAGAAAACAAATAGCAAGTCATTTCATATTCAGCGATTGAAAAATTAACAATTAGTAATTTTCTGCGTCAGAGGCACAAAATAAGAAAAGCATTTATTTTCAAAAAATGACAAACTTTGTTCAAAATAAAATGGTTACCACAATACTGGTCACTATTTCAGACATCATTTTTTTAATCAAGTGTGTCCCCATTTCTGGAGGACACAGTACAGATACATGCACACATATCCAGGTACAATAGCACACAGACACAAATGATGTGAGGCACCCACCCACGCGCACACACACACACACACACACACACACACACACACACACACACACACACACACTTACTGTATGCTACTTGCATCCAACACTGCAACGTGTTTAACTTTTTACCCCTCATGTAACCTTCACTGGGTCATTATTGATCTCAGTCTATTCGTATGCAAGGCACCAGTGGAGGGTCGGACACAAACACCTGACTCTAATCCCAATCAGTAGGGTGACACGGCAAGTTGCTGTCATGCAAAGGCAACATACTGTACAACTTGGAGCCAATAACTCCCCCATAGCGGACTCCTTTCTCCTGTTAAATTGCTTGTTAGCTCAGTTTAGGTTCAGTTGCTGCCTTTAAGTGCTGTGAGAAATATTGTTTAGGAGTTGAGTGCACATGAAGTGGGAAATATGAGTTGGAAAGTCAGAATTTTCTATGACGCCCAAGGAGCCATATGGTAAAAGTGCTATTGTTTCTTTTCAATAAAGTATTAAATCTAACAACTTTGGGCTATTAAATTAATTAAAACATCAATCAATGCCTGATGTGCACTTTCTCTTTGTCAGTCTTCCGCGACAGCATGCAGTTGCTCTGTGCTGCTTGATTTCTAAAACCAAACAACAGCCAGCCTGCTTTTGCTACAGGAGCCATTCTGTTATCAATTCCAACCAAAAGCGTTTGATTGCGCAAGAATGCATATTTACAATTTGCAAACTTGCATTTGAACGCATCATAATAAACAGCGTGGGCTGTCAGTAAGGTTTGGCTGCGTTCACTTTATTTGTTCAATGTATTTATATAGTGCATGTTAGTTGTATGATCAGAGTTGAAAGCTTGTCAGGTGTTAAGTGGTATGAGGTGCACCGTGTTCATTTGAACACTAGATGGCACATAAGGTTAAATTTTCATCTACCGTCTGTCAGGCAAAATTAATTCCCCATAATTGTTTTCCCTCAACACTGTGAGACAACAACACCCCTTTTCACCACTTTTGATGTCTGAAAACCTGAGACAAGTTTGTATGCTGAAGGCAAACAGCACTTCAAACACTGTGAGGTATTCTCTTTGACAACTCAGTCTGCTTTGAAGTGTTTTCCTTGATCTAATTATTTTAAAGCAAAGCAGCTTATGGAGCAGCTGAAAGAACACCACACATCACAGTCACGAAGATGTCCTTCACCTCGACTTCTCTGATGCGTCACCTCATATCCGAGGGAACCATTTGAACCAGTTGCGCAAACATACGCGCCCAAATACACATGCGTATTGTATATATGTGAACACACACACACACACACACACACACTCAGAAATGGTCAGGACAGAAACTGAACTGTGACCACATAAGACCAAACAAAAACTTTCCACATGGCTTGCTAGATCAGTGGAATTGGTTAAAGGGTTTTTACATGAGATTACAGAATGGGTTAATGGGTTTAAAAACAACATCATTCTGCTGTGTTCTCCGGTGCAATTTCAGTCATACGGTTACTGTATTGTGACTGCTCCACTTTGTGAGTTGTTAAACTCTTCTAATATGGCTTATGTCATTCAGCAAAGCTGACTTGGATGGGATCATTTTAGGGCTTTAATGGATCAGTTAGCATGCAAGCCTTAAGCTGGTTGAATATTCCCCCATAGTTTTCTGTATTAGTGCCAGGGGCCCCTCCTAATACAAACACAAGGTCCAAGCCATAATGAGACGATGTTGAACTGCAAGAGTTTGGTGTGACACCCACTCTTAAGTTATAGGTATCACAATGCTTTTCTCTGTTGCAGTCCCACATTTAGACTGATAAGACAGATGTGTTTTTATATAAACATCTTTTTTATTTTTATTTTTTATTTTTTACATTTTATGGACTTAATATTGATTAGTACTGTACATATACAACTTTATATTTATGTTAAGAAGGCTTGCATTGGAATTAGAGAATCACAAGACTGCAAAATAGACTTTAGTGTCATTTCACAACATTTTTAACAAGGTTGACTCAGAAATGGCTGTACCAACAAATACCTGGGTGATAAGTTATAATGTCATTAACTGTCCTATTTTCTGGGTTCAGATTCATTATTACGACCAATTCAGCTGCATTAGGTATAACCTCTGTTACTTTAGAGCACCTGGCTACACACACACACACTTGCACAAATCTCCCATGGGCCTGTGCTGAATGTTCTAATGGATTTGGGTGCTTATCTACTGGTCACTGATCAATCCAGCAGTCCATGGAGTCCAAACATATCAACAGTCCTACACTAATGTATTTATTAACTCTAATTTTGGGGGTCATGTGGGGTCAACAACACATCACGTCAACAACACTCTGCATGTCTCCATGACAGCACAGAGAAATCATTCGAAGTCCGCCTTGAAGGGAATTTCATATTTAATGGCAGGGTGCCACCCAGTGGCTCTCCACATTGCACGTCCACTTAGGGTAACCAAGCTGCTCTGTCATGGTGAATTGGCAGAAATACAGTCGAGCTGTATGTTTTTAGCCTGGTACCACAAAGTGATGTGTGTATTGACCACACGCAAGTTGCAATGTCACACATGACAAAAGACCATATTCTTGGAAATCTGTTTTTAAATCTGTTGATGCAGAACCTTGATTCAATAATAATGATTATATTCCAGAGTCACTCTCTCTGGCTTTTTCATTCCTCCTCATCTTGCAAATCAGAAAGAGGTTTTTTCACATTTCGTTTTTCTTGGAGAACCTCCCAGATGGACAATAATTATGTTTGTAATTTTAGCCCTGAGTCTCACTGATCAGGTTTTACAGTGCGTCAGCAGGCCTTGGAGGTTTTCACGTACAGTAGCTGGCCAGGCAATCACCAAGTCACAACCCTCCTCCCACCTTCTCCTGTCCCTTTCCATTTCCATCTCCCTCTGAGCTCCAGACTATGGTAATCTCACACTGTTGCACTTGTTTTTCTTGCTACCCATTGCTTATTCTGTACCTCATGGAGTTCACAATGGGATTTCATGATGATGTTGATGGAAGAACTGCACCAGACAAAACCTAGATGCCCTTACCCATCAGGGGCACCAATGTTTATGTCTGTATGAGGAAGGGAAATGGGTGTAAAGTTTGAATCTGTCTATAGAACCTCACTTATTTTTCTCTGTCCCTATGTTTTACAGAATGATCACAAACACAACCAATGGCTAAGGTATATAGAATACATCATATCAATTTTATTTTTGCACGCAATTTTATTTTGAAGAGGTATTTTGTGGCCTCAAAGGTCAAAGGCAATTTTCATGATCTGTGTTCTCTGTATTTAGGGCCCTAAAAGTCCTAAATCTGTTTTTTAACATCTAAGTCTGTTGGGGTTAGGACTTAATAAGTTATAAGTAATACGTTGTAATAAGTTTATTACAGGAATAATTCATTCTGCAGATAATTTAGGCGATCCTCAACCAATTTTAATAGCCTTGTGTTCCTCACTGCTAATTCCATTTTTTCTTTTTTGGCTGGCTGTGTCACGGCGACCTCTTGCCATGCGTGGTGACCGGGTGGGGGGGGCATGTGACATATTTGGTGACCATTTTCTGATGGAGCGCTAATGACCGACTGGCATGCAAGCAGGTCGTTAGCCAATCGGATGAATTAGCAGGTTGCATGCAAAGGACTCGGGGTCACGGACTAGCCGGGCTCATTTTCGTTTAGCCCTCTCTCCCTCTGAGGCGATGCTGCTTGCAGGGAGGCGAGAGAGCAGATAATCTCATTAGTAAAACATAACTTTTGCGAGAACATTTATACAGTGGCTTAAATTCACACGTGTACATGCACAGGCCCCTTGCGTACCTGATTTCATTGCATTATGAAAACCTGTCTAAGTTATGATCATATTGTCCTCATGTGATAGTCATTATTCTCTGAAACTGCGGGGGTTCATTTCAGCGCCCACTTCATCAGCCGATTGGTTGAGCTTGTGCTTTAAGGGTTGACCTGACCCCAGTATGAGGGCGCGGATGACCCTGGAGGTGCCATGATCTGCTTAGTATCCTCTAACTTGGCTAAACCACAACAATGTGGATCTGTATTGTCATCTACGTGCCTTGATCTTTGGCACACCTCCATTCAGCACTGAGGGAACATTGTCCACGTGGGCCGAATATCTGAGTGACTGACTTGGATGCCTACCGGCTTGCTGTGGAGCTGTTGAGGCAAATACCAAGAAACATGGAGATTTTAGCACAAATACCGAGAAAAGGATTTTAACAATACACCCTGCACACAATATCCACTCTCAAAAGTCTGACTGACACCACGTTCATCCGTCTCGCTAAGGAAATCCCAGTCATAGCACTACTGAGGAGATTTTCAGCCCTAATTGTATTTGACATTCTTAAGTGTGGAATGTTCTAGTCAAGTGCTGAGACAAATCCGGGTGGTCTGGCGAGGTTGCAAGGGAACAACCAAGGGGAATAATCCTCTTAATAAAGTTAAAACTAAGATTGTTAGAACTGTGGGTATTTGCTGAGGGGTTGACAATGCTAGTTAGATGGGCTTGGGATTCAGACAGTATCTCTTATAACACAGCAGAGGGTGCTGCTCACCCCTCTCTAATGCCGATACAGCAGCAAACCACTGAGGAGTTTGGTGCGTCTTCCATTTTGCAACAATTAACCTCAACTTTTGCATGATTTTTTCCATTTTGTTAACATTTCAGGATTGTATCAGATGAGTCATCGCTGGTGATATTTGTTATAACATCGGTGTCATTTTGCAAACATGTCCTTTAATGCTTGACAGGTGCAAGACAGGGTGAATCGGTCCACAGATAAAGATTGAGAGTGCTCCAAATGGACGTATATAACTAATCACGCTATTTATTGCACATTTTCCTGGTCTTGATTGGTCCTTGTTCTGCCCACTATGCCGCTATTGTGAGTTTCGTTGAAGTTGAGCAAATTTCCAACCTCAGAATCAATAAAACACTACTAGTGGTAGTTCCACTGGTTTTAGCAGCTCTATTAGCACCCCTACTCCTGTGTGGGGGTCTTTATCTGATTAACTCTCGATGACCTCAATGAACTCTCTTGAACCCTCAGGTTAGCCAGTGGATGGATTGTTTTCAAAGTTGGGGCAGGAGAGCAGAATGCCTTGATTTCGCCTTGAAGGGCAAGTTCTCAGAGGTCTCTCAAAACGCCACATTCTTCAAACCACTGACAGCCAAACTCCTAACTTTGCTTCTGGGTAAGTTCACCCTCATGCCAGAAAACCTTGTGACCTGCGATCTTTGGGAAAGGTCCGTTATGTAAGCATTGATATGTTGGATTAATGTTGCAACATTAACGTCAGCAGCAAGGGAATGCTAGATTGCTGGGATAGTGAGCAGAAAAAATAATGTGGTATGCAGCCTGTACCTGTAATTCAGTGCTGTTACGTAACTTGCCTATAGGGGGCTCACTTGATTTGTTGTTTTCTTCAGTGAACTTAGGTGCACTGTTGATGCATTTGACTCTGAACGGGCCTATAGGGAACACATTTCAGAATATATTTGATAGGAAAACATTTGAAGAAAATGTGACTCTTCTTTTGGCTATTTAGTCAAGTGTGCATGCAGATTTGATCCCATTGTATTGCTAAAGCTCTTGGTAGTCATTTTATGTTGCTGCTGATACATTAACCGGGCCTCTGTCCAAGACATTCCCCATGTTGACTGGGGTTATGAAGGGAGCCAGGACTCCTCTGTCCTCATGATGATTGACAATCCAGCGAGAAAGGCTGAGGTATAAGCTGTTATATTGCTCTACTCCCCGTGGTGTCAAATGGAAATGAGATGCATTTTGCAGACAGACATAGCTTGGCATGTTTCGGGGGTGGAGGCACAATGCAACTCTTCGAGGAGAGGTCAGAGGTTGCAACACTGTGAGAATGTCATCAACGTTGATTCATAGCTCCCTCTCTTTTTTTTCTTCTAAAATTGGAAGTTTGGAGATGCTGTGTTTTGCTCCGTATCTCTCCCGTGCTGCGTGTTGTTCCACTTTACTGCCCGGTCGTAACTCAAGTGTGCAAACCTGAAGTGTAAAAGCTCCTCCAAACAAAACGTAAAACGAATGGCCGCCAGCTGCTGTTTCTTCATGGGGTCGTAGGACAGAACACGCTAGAAATCTCCTGCAGATGTGATCGCATGACCGGCCGGTGACAACTTATAAAAAAGAGACTCTGGGGCACCCAGTGAGCCCCCTTGAGACAGAGGGATCAAACTTGCGGGGTGGGGGGGGGAAACAGAGTGGGGTCTTACCTTAAAAGGCAGAATCCTGAAGGCTGTTGGCCATAACGGCAGGAATGTAGTCCTCTGACCTGAGCGATGTGCTTTCATACACTCCACTCTCCATGCTTGTGTAATTGCTTACAGGTAGAAAGATAAGTCATGATGTATTATTCAGAGATGAACGTTTTACGTGATGTGACGAAATGAAGTATGATAATAAAATGGCTGGCGCCAGTAAAGGGGGATTTCGCTCAATTCAAAAATGGTACTCCTCTGATCTCGGACAGTTCTGTTTAGATTTATGAACAAGAAACAAGAGAGTCAGGAATTCAACATGTCGTCAAGAGATACAACCGCAAGCTACTCCACTGAAAATGAACAGGACTTTGTGGGCTCTGAACATAGCCCAAGGTGATTTTCAGGGGATATGGGGAGATTTGCTATTTCGAAATTGAACTATGAAAAAAAAAAAAAACTCCCCACACTAAATAATGCTCACTACGGTATAAAAGCCCCAAAACAGCCTATGAGTCCACACAGTCACTTTCCTGTTCATTGTCAGTGAAGCAGCTCCAGGGTGCAACTCTTGGGTGTTGGTCGGACGACAGTCGATCCTGATTAAATTCTCCTTTTTTAATTAGATCATACAAACAATGGATACATCACACGGGTGGTTTAAAAAGGGGGCTTGTCAGCAGACCACACAAAGTAAAAAAAATAACATATTACTGAAGAAAGAAAGCCCTAAGCTATTTTGTAACAACATTATTCTACATATACTGTATGTATCATGTGAAATAGCTATTCCTTCTTCGCCCCCAGGGTAACTTGGTACAGTCATCGCAGCACGGTGACAGAAGTGTTGCTGAGCTGCAAGAGGAAAACAGGGCAAGTGATGTCACCCACATCTATAAAGGGTGATACCCCCTATAGCCCACTACCCTTCCCCTTTCTGCATGGCACTGAAGGAATTCTTAGGGGGTTGTTTGGAGGAAATGCAGCAAAGAGCATATATATAAATACCTCCTATGTGTGAATATAGACTGTTGGGCAGAGATGATGCACCCTAATGGGGAGTTGCTGCCATGGGTGAGGGGCATGCTATTTGAAATGAGACAGAATATAGCCAAGGACGAGCTTAGAAAGATTCACATGATCTCAGCCTTTGGTGTCAGTCCCTTGCTCTGCCTTAGAAGGACAGCTCAGACGCAGCAGCCCAGTGAGTGCATACATTGCTTCCCCGTCTAACTGGGTTCAATTGGGATCCCATTCTACTTGGGTTGGAATAAATAAGAATAAAGTATGAATCATTCATGGGATGTTTGCAGTGTGGGGGGGCTGTCGTAAATTGAGCCGATTAAAATGGGAAGCGCAGACTTTGTGTCTCGGAGAACCCTTCCAGTATTTATCATTAAGCTGACAGGAGGATAGGGAATGTCACCAACTGCAGTCTCAACAAAGTGACACATGCAGGCTACAGTATGGAGAGGCAAGGTCGTATTATTTCTAGAACAATGTTGCAGTGTAGTCGTGTCACATGCTAGTGTCTGAGCTGTGGTAATCAAATCAAACTGTCACGTTATAGTCACCAGTGCTGCATTATGGGAAAACATAATATGGGCTGATTATCGATGAGTTGTTGATGAAATTTTTATTTTTTATTTTATTATTATTATTATTTTATTTTATTATTTTATTATTATGATTTTAAAAAAAATGTTTTTCTTGCCCTTCTTCTGCTCTTAAATCTTGTCCAGTCTTTGTCACATGTTGAAGCTGGACTCAAATCATTTTTTTTCTTGTTTTGCATTTTATATGTCAAGAGGTGATGTTTATGATCTGTTCTGCCCAAAAGCCCATGCAAGTGCTGATTACAATCGCTTTATTTTTGTAATATGACCGTCTAAAGATTACAGTTACTGCCCAACGCAACTATGATGCATATCAGCATGAAACAGTTCAAAGTTCCAGGTAAATTAAATGTATATTTAAGTGCAGCGCTTGTTTTGGTCTATGTGGCGTGGCATCGCGATTAAACGGTGTCTGGGTTTTGTCGCACAGGCTCTCCCTGCCTCTGAGGTGACTCTTAATGTTTAACTCTCGTCCTCTCCCTTCCCCTCCTCCCAGCCCCTCACGTGCTCCGGATACAAACGGAGCTCGCTATGGTTACTGTTGGCCAAACAACAGTCAACAGCGTTGGAAACCCAAGGTATCTGTTGCCTGCCAGACCAAAACGGCACGTGAGCTCGCTTGTATCTGCACCGCATCAACCTTCCTTCTCCCACTGCAATCTCCTGTTGTTAACGTTTGACGGGGAGCCTCGATTGAGAACACTTCCACTACTTAGGCTCCCATTATCTCAGTCGTGGCATTCAGTTTTGGAGCATGTACAGCAATGAATGATATCTCTGTGATAATAATATGTAACCATAATATTTCTGAGACAAGCCTTGCTCATGCCTCAGATATTTCCTCCTGTCTAATCTGTTGGCTGGGTGGAAACTAGCTGTTTTTGGGCTTATGTTGTGGAGCAGGACAGTGAGGCGAAGACAAGAGGAGCTTTATCCTGCAACTTGTGTCTCTGCTGTCTCCATCTAGGGCCGGAGAGCAGGGAAACGTCTTATTAAAGTTTCCCTGTCGTCCTCCCAACATCACTCAAGTCCTGCTACGCGGGGCTCCTTCACTAACACCTCTGTGTGAAAGACAGTGTGCGCATTATTCGGCTCTCTCGTGGAGGTTGGGTGGAAAGTTTTGCTGGGTCTGACTCGTGCTTTCTTTGGCACCGGCAGACTACAGGCCAAAGCTTATTCATCTGTGAACTGACAGCTTCACCTTAGCCCAGGAAACCGAGGAGCTGGATTCCAGGATCACCGATGTTTGGCTGCTGGAAGAGCTTTCATGACACGCTCTTGAGTGATTTACCTGTACTCACGGGGCAAATGCTTGGAGAAAACGGCCCCCGCGAGCCTTTTTGTCAGCATATCAATATGTTTTGGTATCATAAGCTGTGTTAAATGTCTTTGATCACCAAAAAAACAAACCATTTATAGATATGAGGCATTTTTTTTACCCTTTTGGTTTCCTGGTTAGTTACAGTTACAGTACGTTCCTCCTTCTTCCCATAGATTTGTCACCACTCCACTTCACCACAGCATCAAAGAGACAGAATTTAGTAATTAGGTTTTTTTTCTGTTCTGTGACCATCAAGCAACTAGTCAGGAAATTACAAGGCACCAGGTAGTGGAAACGCCCATGTCTCCTCCTTCTCTGAAGGGCACTTCTCTCTGGAGTAGCGTCGCTAATGTGGCAATCGCTTACATGTTGACATGCCCATGCGGAAAAGCCTATGTGGGGAAGGGAGCTTAAACAGAAAATAGCAGAACATGGAAGTACAACCAGATGTCAATAGTTATCCTGTGGCAGCAGGGTGATGAATCACTCAATTTCCTCTCTTAAATATATTGGAATTAAAAAATTGATATTGTCAAAAATAGTAGGTGATTTGGATATGAGTCATTTTGGATTTCACATTTGGGAACATTTAGTCTTTGTGCATTGAATGTAATTTAAGTTTGATTTAAGACCATTCATATGGTGCCATTCTTAACATGGTGGTGTCACATGACCAAACGACACGTGAACTATTTAAGGAAGCAATGATGAAGGTCATGCAGCTGAAAAATGTTTGGCGATGGATAAAAAGCACAAAGCAAAAACAGAGAAGAACAGAAACGAAGCAGTGACTTGTAGAAAGTGAAACAAGTGGAATATTGTTCTTGTAAGTCTGTGGGTGTTTGTCCCGCAATGTGATGCCCGACTGTGCTGCTGTACAGCCTCTTTGTGGTGTCAACTTTGAGAATCTAAGGGTTTCTTCAGGTCAAACCTCCACCTTGGCCCTGGCCCTGTTGTAATAAAGAACAGCCCAACAGGACTATTTCTACCTTCCATCTCTGGTATGCTCTGTTATGCCCTGAGGGTCCCAGGGAAGACTAAACCAGCAACAAGAGAAGACAGTCTGAGACCTCTGGTAGCAGGCACATTGCTGAAGTTGCGCAATTCAAATGGGAATCCGGAGAGATTTGTTATCTAGGCTAAGTGAACAAAAGTTATGGGAATGTCAACCGTACATCACTTTTATAACATAAAGCTCTGCAACCATCAAAGGACACAAAGCCAAACAAAAACAATCCCCCTTCCACCTTAACATGTAGAGTGCTGCACTCCAAGGAAAGGGAACACGAAGGCAGTGTTCAGAATTTAACATATGTCGAGTATTTGTATTGGATTTCACAAAACACTCTGGTATTTCCTGGTATTTCGAGTCTTGGCACCTCCGCGGTAATACTTCGACTACGTTACACAATACGCTGCACTGCCGTGGTCACAACGTCTTCTGTAAACAGAGGGGAGTTTGCTAGGGGTCCACGCCTGTCAGATGAAGACTGTCATCAAGTCAATGGTGTACCATTGCAGGTACAAGCATAGTAATTAACTTGACAGCAAAGGTTTTCATTACTCTTGCGCTTCAGCTATACATACGAAAACGTCTTGAGCACTAATGTGGGGATTTTCCAACGGCCGGGGCATCTGCCACGACATGGGTTTTTTCTTGCGTGGGGGGGAAATGTTCATGCCTCTTCTAACATCTGGTTTGCGCGAGACGCCCCGACAGGGGACATTCTGAGGTCTTTGAAGGATTCGGTTGAGGTTCGCCGCACTGGCCTTCTCTGACAGAAAGGGAATCAAACCCCCAGCTAATTATTAGCATGTGACATTAGCCTTTGCCGACACAAACGCAGTCGAGTTCGGATGTGGTGCAGGGCATGTCATGTCGCTTCCTCTTGCCTGAAGTGTGAAGCAGTGGCACGTAGGACAGAAGTAGACGTTGGGGCGGTCTCTGAAGAGCTTCCTGTGTCACGGTATTCAAGAGGAACAACACAGGCTTCTATATGGTCTTGTAATGACTTACCCTACACATGCCTACAGTGAAGAAAGATAGAGGATAGGGGTGAAGAGGGCACTGCTCTGAAGGGGTGATAGGGTTCAAGAGGCATGGGTAATTGCTGCCGTCTCGCTCTTTCAGACTGTTGCTCTAACACTGCTGGGTCAACGTATCTTTATTGTAACAGCACATAGGGAGAGGGCCCATCCATCGCTCAGCGCTGAACAAAGTTTGCCCATGGGTTGTAAGCGGGCGCTTTTACAACCCCGTCTCCCTATAGATTTTTGGGTGATGGACATTGCTGGGTCTAAGAGCAAGCCCCTCCTTCTTCACTCGCAACAGCTGATTTATGTCTGGGTCCCGGACACTTGTGCTCTGTGGTCGGAATGCGGGGAATTTTAAAGACCCCTCCTCTGCTTGTTCCATCCACACGCAAACAAACGGAGCAGGCGCCTGGTTGGGCAGATCAACGTGCTCCCACTGCAGGGCAGCCAGGCAGAATGCAAAGAATGCCAGAGGCGAGGAAAATAAATCTGTCCTATCCTTCTTTCTGTCAATCTGTAGTTCTTTCCTACCCGAAGAAGACATCTTGTACCTTGTCTTGTCCTGCTATTTCTTTTTTCACTCTGATTTTCAGTCTCTCTCTCTCTCTCTCTCTCTGTCTCTCTCTCTCTCTCTCTCTCTCTTTCTCTC
>CABFOQ010016086.1:29858-42186 GCA_900660455.1 Gephyroberyx darwinii | reverse complement strand
GGGGGGCGGTCTATAACCCTTGACCTGACACACTGCTGCTCCGGGATTCTGGGAGTGGCAAGCTCACATTAGGATCCTCTAATGTTGCAACTCTTACCCAGTGTTTATAGTCTTCGAGAACGATTCCTCCGTCCATGCTGATGTTCTGTCGTTTTCCCCTCCATGTTAACCCATAGCTCTCTTGTATTGCTTATGGAGAACTCTGTCTGCCTTTGATAGCTGAACAGCAAATGATGCTATCACTGACATACAGATATGTCCCGATCTATCGGTCACCGGTCTGTATCGGCCCGAAATTGACTCTAAAGATGAGACTGATGAGTGGACCTTTCAGCGGCCTATTCTGATCTTCCAATCTGTTTTTGTTTTGCAAAAAAAAATACAATTGGTTTGCGTCATATGCTGGCCACCGAGCAGCGTGTTGCATTTTATCGACTGCCGGCAAAAAAATTACAAATTCAATACCGTCTGTTGATGTAGGATCAATTCAAAGTACATGTTTTTTCATGGAAACAATTCAGAAACATATTTTGTACTTGTAAATCAGTATCTGATCGGTATCGGACATTTTCCTTTTTGTCGAGTATTCTGTGATTTCAAAAGAAACCCTCATCGAATCATCCTAACTGGAAATCATGATCTGACACCCGACTCCTCATCTATCGTGCACTACTCAGCAAACAAGGGAGAAAGGGGTGCTTTGATATACACACTGTATGTTCACTGTAGCTCAGAGTGACTATAGAGACAATTCTACTGTACTGAGAGGGTTTTTTAGGAGCATGCAACTCAAGGGAAAGATGTGAATTTCACATCAGAGAAGCTTAGTTTGTGTGTGTGTGTGTGTGTGTGTGGTGAAGATCAAAGTGTTTGTTAATCCAGTCCTTGACAGTAATGATGGTGAGCTTTTAATATCAGCCTCAATCCTAACTAGACTCTGCCTTCTCACGGCAGCTCTTTAATTTGTTGGAGCTCTAAGCCTGCTGCCGATTCAGTCTCTTCTCACACACACACACACACACACACACACACACACACACTCTCCCTCCTTCTTTCTGTTCCCTTTCACTCATCCTATCATCCTATCACCCTTTCACACACTCACATAGCAGTGTATTTGAACCTTTCATGTTCCGCTCTCTCATGGCCTTGTATATTCTCCAATATACTCATGGTTCATGGTTGACACAGCAATTCATATTTCCATGCTTTTATGCCTGATGACACGGGTGCAGTAACTTGCACTTGTAATATTTATTGTTTCGCTTTTATTGTTGCAGGCAAAGCCGGGCTGAGTTAGGCTGGGATCAATAGATATTAATGTGGCGTAATGCAGATTCAATGGTTTCTGTGAATAGCTGAGTGTGTATTGTGTGTGTGTGTGTGTGTGTGTGTGTGCACGGGGCACGCTGGCTGCATGTATATAAACTAAAATCAGCATAGCATAAATAATTCATTTCACTGGCTCAGTAGCTTCAGTCTCGTGCTGCAATCGATATGCCAAGCAGAACGGATGGAAGGTGGGGAGTCTGGCCCTCGGGGTATCCTGATGCGATATGAGGGTCATGCAGGGCGAGATCAGCCGGCGCCACCACAGAAACAGACCACATTGCGTTGTATGTCTACCGTGAGAATAGAGCGAGAATGGAGCTTCCACAAGCATCTGCTGTGGAAGTGGGTCACCATGGATTTTGCAGTATTTGAATGGGAAGGGGAAAGAAGCAGGCGCACGAACACTAACAGTGTGTGAAATGTGTGGCAGCTAATGTCTTTGCTAATGTTCTTTACTCCCAGATATTTTCAACAGTTACAGAATGAGATCCTAACCAGAGTTAGGTGGGGTTGGGGGGGGGCTAATGGACTAATGAGAAAAGAACAGCACTACAGAAATATTAGCCCTTTCCCCTCCAGATTAAACCACACTGCCATATCATTTCCCTTCCACCCACTTCTTGCTAAGCATTAGCCTTCACAAATTAGTTCTGTAGTGTAATTCTGACTTCCCCGGTACGGCAGTTTAATTCAAATTTTATAGCACTTGAATCAAAGGGAGTACGTTTCTCGACAAGATATTATTCTGGTCTTTGTGCTCTGTGCTTTTCCAACGGCTCGGCTGGAAGTAACGGAGGAAGCCTCATACCCCCATTATCTCTCCTCTCCACTCCACAGCTTTAGCTATATTACTCTGTCATCCCCTTCTCGACTCATACTTCTCCTATCCTCCCGCTTAGTGATTCTGTGTCCCTTTCCTCCCTGCTAGATTTTATTTTCTCAGTCTCCCACCCGGTCTCACTCGCACCTCCCCCAGCTCCTCATATAGAACGGTATTAAAGTTCACAGGGATGAATTATACTCCTCCTCCTTACTCTCTTATAGAGGAAGCCTATGCTTCTTTCTAAAGTGGACTTGAAGCTTTTAACACTACTGTATTTTCACATTTTCCCTTCTAAACACTCATAAGTATACAATACACACACACACAAATCACCCCATTATTACACTTAAGGACATTGCTTTACTCACCCTCACAACTAAATGCACAATTCACTCTAACCCAACCCATAACTCAAAAAATCACCCTTTTCCATGAAGGTCCTAACCTTTATGTTGTTGAAGAGACATTTGGGACTCACAAAAGACTAAAAACAAAGATGATATACACCTTTTTTTAAATTTCATCTAAAAATGTATTGAAAACAGACACAAATGCAGTTCCTAAGCAGCGTAGCATTGACCTAGTACTAGCACAAATCTAGATAGCTCACCTCATTCAACCCTGCATTAAACATTTGGAGGCGCTTCGCTGCCTGAAGTAGGTTGCTCACACAATCCAGACCATCGCAGCCTATTTCCTCGAGCAGAATTTTACAGGCATAGCATTGCAGCGCGTTAGCCACGCACAGGCAACACCGTGGCTCAAGAGCTTTTTCTTTCTTGTAAAAAATCTCACTTCCACATTCACGTCTGTTTCAAAAAACGCTTGCCTGCATGGATTGACTGGAATGTACAGCACACACTCTTGCATGCGTTACGGGTTTCATACATCCATTACACACTAGAGTGACCCATTTTCATGAATTATCAACAGAAGCATAAAAGAATGCTCTATATATACATGAACTCAACAGCCAGCCACTTTCCTCCCTGTCTCCCTTTCCTTCTCACTTGTTATAGTCCTTTTAGTACCGTTTGCCTCACAGACAGTCCCTTATCCTTTCATAGTCTTCTTGCTATCTTCCTGTGATTTTTTCTCCCCTGTTTCTCATTTCACCCACACCACTCCAACACACACACACACCAAATCTTGTTTTCTTTTTATACCATTCCTGAACCATAGACAGAACAATTGAATGAGCTGGTGAGGTCACTGCTTTTCTGAGAAAACACAGACAGGAAAAAACAATATGCAATTAACCACTAACAGACTGATGACAGCACAGACAGAGGTTTTTTGATGCCAGTACTGCAACTGGGATACGGTCAAGTAGGTGTGTGTGTGTGTGTGTGTGTGTGAAAGTGCTCATTGTCAACAGTAGTATCTCACCTACATCCTCCTCTCACTGTTATGTCATTCATGTCTATAGTCCATTGAAGTGCATGCTCCACCCGTTGTTCTCATTATGTTGGGTGATTCACAATGTATTACGTGTGTGTGTGTGTGTGTGTGTGTGTGTGTGTGTATGTGTGTGTGTGAGCGAGAGAGAGGGAGTGAAAGAGAAAGTGTGTATCAATACCTGAGTGATATTGAATATTGTTTCATCTCACCCATGTGTGTTTGTCATTACTAAAGCATGTATTTGTTATTTGCCTGTATACTTCTTCATTTCATGTTGTGTTTATGTCAATAGAAGGTTTGTCCAGTTTTTGTTCTCATAAATAAATACAATACCAACAAGACTGGCTGCAGCACATGAGGTAACAGTTGGCAATCCAGTGGAAGTTAATCAGTATGAGCTGTAATGCATCACTGTGAAGATATATTCCATTGATTCACAGTGTGGTGCATGCATAATAGAAATTGGCAATGGCTTCTATTTAAAAGGGGGAAAAAACATTAAAAAACAGCCTCCTCCCAAACAATAACTAAAGGCATCTATTGAGAATAACCAATGAATGCATTCTCCCCCAGGGTCTTTATCAGGCTATATGCATGGATACGCAGCAGGGTATGTCAGATGCATGAATATCGGTGCGTGCATGTTTCACATTTTTAATATCTTCCAGTAGGTTTTCGGAAAACATTTAATTCCCTCAAATAACGCCCATTCTTGAAAGTTTTGAATGAACTAGGGTTTGCAGAGGCTTCAGACCCGCTTCATATTGACGTATCTTTAATGTTGAAACAGCAGCAACAAAATACATTGGAGCAAAATATTTTTTGCCACTAGGCTTCATCAGGTTTGCTGCTGTTTATGTACAGTAAAGATGTGTAAATATGAATCGGTTCATCCAGATCCTTTGGGTTGTATCACATCCCTCCTGGTCCAGTCACCTACATGTTATGCCTCCTCGATTTCTCTCATGTAATGCTGCCAACTCTTCTCGGCTCATTTGTTTCGTTTGTATTTTCCTTTGCTAAATGTATCACTTTGCATTTGTTGATGTCATCATTAAATTCGTTGTCATTGTCATTTCATTTTTTACTTTGTGTTTTTTTTGTGTGTCATTCATTGTGTCATTGTGTGTTTGATGATTCATATTTTACCTCATCTCTAACGTGTGTTGCAAAACTGCTTTGGTCATCATGACGCCTCCATACACTAACAGATCCTTTAAATTCAGTGTTGGATTATTACATACATACATTTTTACCTATACATTTATCAGTGGTATTCTTTTAAAATTTATCTCTATATTCATCTAGACCACAGTAATAGAGCAGCTCTCACAACATTAACACAGTCCCAGAGGTGCGCTCCTCTCCCTGTCCCACTGCTTCTGTTCTGGATTGTTTTTTTTGGGGAGGACAGCCCAAGTCTCCTTCCCATTTTTAATTTTCCCTGAAGCATTTAATCACGTTTCTGTGATTCCCCAGGATTGCAGTCGATAAGGATCACGATTAGAATGGCTTCCCTGTAGCCGACTGGCAGAGCTGAGAGAGAATCCTCAACTGTGTTGATCTCTTCAGATGAGAGTCAGATGGATTATGTTCACTGTCTAGACACGGAAAAAACAGTGAAACAATATTATCTCCGATTCCCTCTGCTCTTATGAGAGTAGAGCAGGACCTCCGGACAAAATAAGTATCCTATTACAATCAAAGCATTTTTAGAAGTTAATGCAGATAAAGCTTTTGCTGACTTTTGCGTAATAATAAAAAACAATAAATACTGCTCTAGGAGAGGTCGTCCCTGACAACCTGGGGACAGAGAGGAAGGGGGTTTAGGATGTTGGTCGCAATCAGATTCAAATATTGTAAGCTTAGTGGCATTGAATGCAGCATTATGGTAAAGATGGTTGTATAAAAATGTGGTGCATTTTTAATGCTGAAATTCTTTCATAAATTCTAGCTGTACAGTTTACCAACGGTACCAACCAGTTCTGTTTTTGATTGTACAGTTATCTACTGAGATGATGCTCATGTTTAAGGTCAATAATGGACATCCTGTTGGATTAACATTCATGACTATTCAGCTGTCGAGTGCTGCCCTTGCTAGTTTGAAGAGCAGTGGCTGCAGCCATAAATGTAGTAGATTTAACAGATAGTTTCAATCAATACAGTGTGGGACAGGTTCGCTTTTAGTGGTTTGAGTCATAGTTGATGTGAAAGCATGGAGATGTAGTGTTAAGAATAGCAGTAGTGTATGCTGTATCCTGCCGTGGTCTAATAATGAGACAGCTCCTGCCTCTTCTGCCAAATCTAATGATCAATATCAACTAGACCAGACTCTATACAGCTTTCTGCCCCCCTCCCCCTCCCTCGCTCTCCCTATCTCTCCCTCTGTTTCTCGGTCTCTTTCTCTCTCAGTCTGTCTCTCAGTCTGTCTGGTAGTTTTTTTTTCAATTTCTAGCACAGGAAACAAACACAATGTTCATAGAAGGAGGAACACACCTCCCAGCCTGTAGACAGGAAATGGCCATATATAGGCCGTGTTATAAGCGCCGCTCTTTCCGAGCAGTTTCCATAGCAACAGTATTTTGTTTCCCTCGGTGGCAGGAAAAGAGACTGAGAGAGAAGCGAGTTTAAAATGAGAGAGCAAGTGGAGGACAGAGCAGGATGAGAGATAAAGGGCAGGAGAGGTAAATGTACGAGTCAGCGTGTGAAAATATGACCTTAAGAAGGGTGTTTTGTCGACAAAGCACGGGAGGTTTATAGGTTGTATGGATATTAACTGGGTTTTCTTGTTCCAGGATGATTGGCCCACCAAAACAATGTTATGTAAGCCCAACACAGCCTGAGTCACAGCTTAATTCACCTGGTGGTTTTCAGGTCAGCGCAGAGGAGATGAGTAAAAGAGCTGACAGCTGCCCAGGGCAGCTCAGCACTTATAATTAGGGGTCTCAAACAATGTGCAATAGAGGACCAAGAGTCTGCAACGTTTTCATTTCAACTAATCCCAACACCAGGTGATTTCGCAAATTAGCAAACCAACAGCAGGCTTGTCAGGCAGTTTGCAGTCTGGCTGGAAACCCAGGAGCTCTGGAGGACCCTCACCGTTGAGCCTTGACGATTGTCTGCTAGGCAAGAGTGGAGGATTTGGAGAGAGGGGAGAAGATGAGAGGAGAAAAACAATAAAGGAAAGAAGAGAGAGGAATGGATGAGATGAGAAAGTAGACAACAGACAGGAGGCGAGACAAAGGGAAGTGGGGAGAAGGGAGAGCACGGACGGAGAGCAGACTTGGCCAGTGATTCAATAAATATTGAACACATGAAAAACGTGAGGAGCATTTGATTCATGTTATATTACAAGTGATGAAGCGAAGGCTCTTGAGGAAGTAGTTCAAATATAGTTCAAATGTTTGAAGCCATGTTTATATTTTATGCCCTGGTTCGGAGGAGAAGACAGTAGAGAGCTGGATAGGAGCAGGAGGTGGACTATAAATGAGAAGTAGATTCTCATTTACAGTCCCGGCTAGATCCTCGCTCCCCACCCCTGTTGCTTCCATGACAACCAGACAGCGGGTTAGGAGGTTGAGGTTGTAATGAGGTTTTGTCTTTAGGCAGACGCAGACACTGCATTTCAGCCCATCTGCTTTTGCTTAATGACCTCCTACTTACCAGCCAGATGAAAGCCAATATTCATGCGCCTTTATTGGTGTCACCGAACCTGTGTTTCCTGTTTTATTAAAGGTGGAACTGAGGAGTGAGAGGAAAGAGCAATTAGGTAGGAATTACTTGAAGTACGTAGAATGCTGAGAAGGGTATTGAGATGCAGCCGCCTGTCCGGCGTGACCGCAGACAGGTGCTCGCTGAATAAGTAACTCTTTTATATTCTGCTCACTAGCCTACGTAGCTCCATTCTGCCTCTTCTCATGAGCAACTGCACAGTTCGTCTGCACAGTGTAAACACAACGTGACAAAGCACAGCGTAAACCAATGCAACACATCACAATAACAGACACAAAGACAGACTTCAGGATGTTTTGAGCCTGATGTCCTGAATAACCAGCGTCCTTTCCATCTGGATTGGGTTTCTGTATGGATGCTCAGCTTGGATTATGGCGCTTTTATTAAGATTAAAGTCGCCATGGCCATGCTTATTAGAACAATTCAAATCACTTTTGTTGGAGGAAATAAATTTGCAGTGTAATTCAACTCACCTGTGACAAGCTGCAGGTTCCCACATGGTTCATTTATACCATGAAATTAATTTTAAACTGATAAAATAGTCTGTTCTGCTTCCCTGGTCGTCTGTGAAAATGGTGACAAGAAAAGAGCTGTCTGAGGGTGTCAGAAAACTGTTAACACCAAACATAAGCGTTCACAAGATTGTTGACCATCTCTTTAAGACCTTGGTATTCCTGTTTCCACAGTACACAATGTTATTAAATACAAATATTAAGAAGTTTGCTGCACATGGAATTGTTAAGAATCTCCCAGGACGTGGTGGTAAGAGAAAAAATGATATCAGATGTCATCGAAGGTTGGTGTGAGCCATTGGAAAACACCGCGCATGACATCTAAAGGTCTCAAAGTTGACCTGGAGGTCTGGGGTAATGGTTTCAGCCGTATGTTACACCGGACACTGAACCACGCTACCCAGTGTCAGAAAACTGGGTGTCAATCAAAGGTCATGGGTCCTCCAGCAGGACAGTTACCCAAAACACATCCAAAAGCACCAGGAATGGTTCAAGAGAAAACTGTTCTGGAGTGGCCAGGGTCCTGATCTCAATCCCATTGAGAACCGATGGTGTGAAATGTACAGTTGGTCAAAGGAAGATATTGTACGTTATAAAAGGCAGGTAACCTTGGCTAGAACTGTAGAGATCCAGAGGCCTTTGACGCCATAACACTGGGATAACGGAGGCTGTTGTAGAGTGCCATGGGTCTAAACTCTCTTCCATCCTATGGATACTACTATATTAATTCTATTTGTTCATACTCTGAAAGAAAAGCCATAAAGACAAGGTTGAAGTATTCTTCCAAGGCCTTTGCATTCCAGTGGGATAAGTCCACTGTAAAGAGCAGGTTCTGTTGCATTGAATTATGTTCTTTATAATTGTTCAGTAGATAAAAGGATCGGTTTAACAGTAGTAATCTTTGTTGTACATTACTTTACTGTACCACTTCAGAATCATCTTTTGTAGTTTTCCAGAGTGAAGCCTTTGACTGAGAGCTAGCAGTTTGTCAGAATTGAATCCAAGCTTTCAAATAGCTCTTTGGCAGCAGCACATTCAAATAAATTTCAATGCCTTTTGAGTATGTTTGAGACTGACGGTTGAGAGATAAGGGAGTAATGAAAGTGTTGGTTGAATAAACCTTTACCCTCTTTCTCTTGCCCTCTGTCTCTTTTTCTACCCCTCTCCCTCTCTCTAGGGGTCTCAGGGCTCTTCTGCCTCTCTATCTTCAGCTAAGGTTTCTAGCTCAGTGGAAGATGGGGACGGACCTGTTACTGAAGGTAAGCTAAATGAATATTACAAGAACATCCCCACTGGGCGTCATGGTGGCTCAGTGGGCGAAGACCATGTGTTGCAAATGTCATGGGTCCGAATCATGTTCATAACCTTTGTTGAGAGACCCCTGCAACTGTCTTTTTCTCAATGTGTCCTTCTGTCTTCCCTTCTCTACCCTTTTGTCACCATAAAATCTTCTAACAGTAATGTAGTGGTAAATCTAAAGATTGGTAAACTATGAGTGTGAGTTGGTGATACCCATGAACAACCAACCAATATGAACAAAAATATATTTTCAGTATTAATCTTTGAATTATCTCTGTTCAATTTGATTATTCTGTCAGGGAAGGCCCTTATTTCATGTGGCATACGCACATTCAAGTCTACTCACTATTATGTATACCATGAATTATGTTGCAGTCTGGTGAGAAACCCATACCTCCAAAATCTCAACTTTTCAAGAATTAAGAAAGACAGCCTCGTTTTCAGCTTGACCACCATGCATTTTTGGGTTTCATCAATCCAAGGGTCATAGAATTTTCTCAACCCATAGAGGAGCATGTGATCCTTTAGCTGAAGTTTAAAAATGAAAATCACCAACACTGGAGTTACAAGGTTTTCACAGGACAACCATGATTTATGTCACATTTGCCTGAAAAAAATCCCTCAACACTAAACTCCCTGCTCCCTCCCTGCAGCTGAGGTTCCAGTCGACGAGGTTCCAGCAGTGCCGTCCTACATATCGGACCGCTACAAGGTGGGACGCACGTTAGGCGACGGGAACTTTGCGGTCGTCCGGGAATGCGTGGAGCACTCCACAGGACGGGAATACGCTCTGAAGATCATCAACAAGGGCAAATGCAGGGGCAAGGTAAAGGGGGAATGGGGAAGGATCAAGTAAGGATATTTAGCTGGGTGCACAAATAGATGTCCTGTAATATCTGTCCTGAGTTGTTGACGTGTCTCTTTATGTCAGCACAATTAAAGTGATTCTGATCCTAATTCCAGGAGCACATGATCCAGAACGAGGTGGCCATCCTCCGCAGGGTCAAACACCCCAACATTGTCCTGCTCATAGAGGAGGTAGACACGTACAGCGAGCTCTACCTGGTCATGGAGCTGGTGAAGGTGCGTGGCGTATGTTTGCGTGTACGTGTATGTGTTTCTGTGTCAACTGAGCCCGGCTGAGCTGGCTGAGGGCGAGGATGCCAGATTTCATCAAACTGACTGAGAGAAAGCGAGAGCTCTGTTTGCATTTGTATGTTTGTGTGTGTCCGGTAATGTACGATGGTGATCATTATCTCCAATTTGAGAGCGAGAGTGAGAGAGAGAGACAGACAGAGCAGCCAGTACTAGGAGTTGCAACATTCGCCGGGCAGCTGATGAATTCAGCAACCAGTCACACACTTACGGGATGGAGGATCGGTCTTTGGCCCGGAGCGGTCACGTGTTCACATTTTTCATTCTCTCTCTGAGTCAAGAAATGTTTGTGCATAATTCAGGAGCCAGGAATGTGATCCATCTGTTAGTGTTGTGGTGTAGAGTACTACAGAATATAGATGAGACAAACTGTGTGTGTGTGTGTGTGTGTGTGTGTGTGTGTGTGCCTCTAAAATAGGAGGACTGAGAGAAGGCCACAGTGAAAAAAATGTGAATGAATGACATGGAAAGAGAGACTGCAAGCGAGCAAGAGTGAGATGGAGTGAGAGAGAGGAAGAGAGAGGGGGAGGCGAAGGTAACTCCGGGTCAGAGCCGAGAGAGGGATGGAGAGATGCGGTGTGTAGAGAGGGTGAAGCTGCATGGTTAGTGGCTGAGCTGTGGCATTTGACAGCTTTCATATTTTAATGACTGTCGCTGTGCAAGTCGGACCCTGTGTCTGAGTCTGTGTGCTGAGAGAGAGATACAGCCCTATTTTAAGCCTCTGCTCCACTTAGTCCACTAAGGGAGGCAACTGGTGAGGCTGAGAGAGAGAGAGAGAGAGAAAAGAGAGATGTTTCAGCCAAGATGAGAAATGAGGGCATAGTTTACGTACCCGTACAGCTGCTGAGGAGAGTCCTGCCTGCTAAATCAACTTTTTTAACACCGAGCTGCTTTCAACGGGAAAGACGAATAACTGTGAAAACGTTCGTCCGTGATATTGCAAGTGAAACAAAAGCAAACTTGTAATCCTCTCCTGTGGCGAGGTACCTATATTGACCCCCCCCGTCATGTTTTGTCCGCAGGGGGGAGATCTGTTCGACGCCATCACCTCTACCAACAGATACACAGAGAGAGACGCTAGCGGCATGCTCTACAATCTGGCCAATGCCATCAAATACCTCCACAGCCTCAACATTGTCCACAGAGACATCAAACCAGAAAACCTGCTGGTGAGTTTATACAGAGAGTGTCTGCGTGTGTGTGTGTGTGTGTGTGTGTGTGTGTGTGTGAAATATATTTTTGTGTGCCTGAACCTGGTGAACTTACCACAGTGTAGTCTGAGGCATGCTAAATCTTGCTTGCTCCCTCCTTCCCTTTTTCCCTCTCTCACTTCCTTTTTCCTTCCTTCCCTCCCTCCGTCCCCCCACCCCTATCTACCACCCTCCTTTCTGAATGAACGATGAAATAATATCACTCGCTCACACAGAGGAGGAGGAGGAGAGGGATGACTCATCCCTGCTGCCCTCACATCTCCCGCTCGGTCCTTCTCCAGACTCCCTCGTTTGTTCCTTTCCTCCCTCCCTCTCCCTTCTGTCGATCTCACCGTCTCCTCATCTCCTTTGTTCTTCTGCTTTCTTCGTTCTCTTCTTCACTCCCGATGGCCTTGTGAGGAATGGTCGGGCATGGGGGCAGTCTGGGGCTTTGTCACCTGCAGTGGACTTGTTTCCACTCCAGAGATAGTCAGGGTGGCGGAGTGGTTGGGGCGACTGCCTCTATAGCCACTTGTCCTCCCTGCTGACCTGGAATCCCTCCAACTTTCTCTCCTGTGTTTCCGTCTCCCCCCTCTGCTTTCGAGTGGACTGCCCGCTCTTGTTTTAGAAAAACAATTCCACTCCTCAATGCTCTTTATCGGTGACAGTGGGTTTTAGTTTCTGTATGTTGTTACATGTCACAGTTTAGTTGCACATGCACACACATATTCCCTTGCCAGTGCACACTATAGTAACACTGATGGCGAGTGACTGGAAGCTTGTGTTTAAACAGATTACACACACATTACCTCCAGGATGGGAGACTGGGGATTTACCACACACACACACACACACACACACACACACACACACACACACACACA
>CABFOQ010016086.1:2061-15813 GCA_900660455.1 Gephyroberyx darwinii | reverse complement strand
CTAATTTAGCTGAGACGGAGGCATGGCTGGGGAGACAATCTAGAGGTTAAGTAGAAAAGAGGAATTGGGATTTACTTGTTAGGGGAACTCAGCCCAAGCCACTGAGACTGGTGACAGGCTGGCCTGGGTTGATCAAAATAGCCAGACTCAAATGAAGCCTAAACACCGACAACAGCCTAAACCGCTCTTATTCCATGCTCTAGGCGCTAGAGGTAGGTTTTCATTGTAAGGATGCTGTATCTGTTACAACACCCCTTTCTGCATCAAGGTGATTTCCTACATACTGCACAACTAGATTATTCTCTCTGGAGAACAATCAAAACATTATAAAGTCTCAAATGCTTCATAAAGACCAAAGCAAGGTGGCCAGACTCGCCACTGGAATCACTCACAATAAAGCATGTCCTTTCTATGGCTTCTGTTTCTATGATCATACCACTAACGCCCAGGAGCCACAGTGTCTGGCCAGAAGACATCACAGGACAGGAGAGAGAGGGAAAGAGAGCCCTGCGCGCTTTTTTGTTGTTGCTGCGTTTCTGTGTCTTTCTGTCCGTCTGGTAATGTGTGATCGCAATCATGATGTCCGATTTGTTTAATCGTCAAAAAAAAAAAAAAAGATTTATGAAAAACGTTAAAAATGCTGGGAATGCAGCTATCCAGATATTTATTAGGTATTAGGTATGTGTGTCCCATCCTCAATCCTCAATGGAAAACCACTATAATATTCCTGCAGAGATTCAAAGTGCGTCTGGTGAATTTATTGTGAACATATTGTACGTTATGGGATTTTGGGGTTTTGTACTCCTATGCTGTGGTATCATTTTTGCCCTATAGTAACTGAATATTTTAGGTTTGACTGTGATATAAGTTTTGTATCCTTCTAAAATGTATTATAGGAATATTATAGGTCTTTTAAATCTAGGATTTGTACAGTTCTCGTAAGGGGAGCAAATAGGCTGGAGTTCCTCTGATAATAACATCCACAGGCAGTGAATACAAATGTGGACAATATCCAGCCCTCTGCTCATCTAAAATAAAAACGTAAACAGACATACAGACAGACACAGACATACAGACAGCGGAGTTTACAATGACAGCAAAACCGCACAAGCTCTCGTTTCCAATGCGGCATCAGCCCGCCGCTGCTCCTTTATGGACCCTGGCGTCACTCAGTCTACAGGCTCAGATAGGCTAATTACCTAATGCTTTATCATCAGGACACCCCCCCAAAAGTAAACAAGACAGTTTCCTTTTACTACTACAAAGAGTCATTTGCTTCAATAAATTGTTGGCTCTGTCCTAACCTACATCCCCCCCACACACACCTTGACAAAACAATCCTGCTTGCACGAAAGGTAAACAGAGCCGTGATCCAAAAACAATCTTGTCATTTTAATTCATAAGTAGCTACAGCATGTCAGTACAAACTTTATCTCGGTGAGTTAAACAACAACATGGCTCAAAGACTGAGTGATGATAAACCATTATTCCTGGCTGTCAAAATATCTTAATAGCATACAAATCTACACGTAGCCTGTGAACATTTCCTAATTGGCTTAAGCACTCTGCCTAATACCAATCATATCGATAAGCTATTAATAATGGTGGTACTTAACCGAGACAAATTTGCCCGTCGGTGCAACTGAGCAATTATTAAGTAATTGAATATCCACATCTCTCAAAAATATAATTTCAAAACCACAGCAACATAAGGAATAATGAACCCGATCTATTTTATATATGTGAAAATACAAAGCAGTTGTTTATTTTCTCACCTCAGCTGTGATAACAAGTGCATTGCAGACATCCGTGCGCGTGGAGGCTGTGCTCTATGTTGTAGGTCAGACCAGCATATTGGAGCAGCCAAGGTGTGTGATTGTGTATGTGTGTGTGTTTGAGTTGGGAGTGTGTTTGTGAGGAGTCACAAGCCAGCCAGAATAAAAAAAATAGGACTTCCGGGTACACATTTCAAAATAAAACCCTTATTGATGAACAACGTAATACAGTTTGGGGGTTCCAGCAATAATGTTGTGGCTACCACGTTGTGGCCAAGCCAAACACAGCACAACATTTTTACAATATGATATTATGGCACGATAATAATTCATATTAAAGCAGTTTTGGAAACCGTTTTGAACAGATACCAAAATGATATTTAGGTGCTGATTTCACAGAACAGCAGCTACGGACGACTACAGACACAGTCCTCTCAACTTTCATTTTGGCGCTATATTCACACGGGTGTTGAACGTAGTATCATCAGCTAGCGTCGTTCAACGTCAAACTCACAAACATTACGCTTTTATTTCGAAGGCAAACTTCCAATGACTTCCGGTCTTTTTCTGGCTGTTTCTGGCTGTCTTGACGCAGCTTTCGTGAGGCGCCCGGAGCCTCCACTGCTTCAGCAGCCCCAGCCGAGCGCCACAACCTCGGCGTCAGCCTGGCTGGAACCGCAGCGCCTGCATGTGAGATCCCTCCGCCTTCGCCCTGGAACTTTCCCAGGATTTCAGGGATTCAGACCTAGCAGCAACTCGCATGAATGTGTGCGTGCGCGTGTGCGTTTGTAGCCAAATCAGACATAATAGACTCTAAAGAAGGCCATGACAGAAACCTTCACACCTGTTCCCTTTCCAGTATATTCCAATCAATGGATTGACTGTGATGCCCTGACAAAAAAAACACTCTTCTGTCACTACTATTATTATCACGACTATTACTACTATTATTATTACTACTATTATTATTACTATTATTCCTATAGGGATTTGTAGGGTGTTTGTAGCAGGTAAATCAGTGGTGAGTTTATATTGAACTTTTCGTACTTTGCGTTTTTTGTTATCTCTTCTGGTGTCATTATAATATTCCTATAATATTCCTATAAGGGATTTACAGTGTAGTACTCAATAGTGAGTTTATAATGACCTTATGATATTATCATGATATTATAATAAGAATATAATAACGCACTGCTTTGAATTCATGAGTTATCTTGTCATGACATTGTTTAAGGCTTGGCCTACTGAAGCTATAACTGCTGTAGTCGTTATTGCAACGAAGGTGTGCAATCTATGTGATGGGTGGGTGGGGGGACAGTTTTAATGTCAAAAACTTTGTAAATCAATCACGTCACACTCCGTTTTAAAAACTATTCCATATCTCACGAGCTTAAATCACTATAAATATGCCTATAACATTTCTGTCGGGACTTGTAGTGTGTCTGTCATACTAGTGACCTTATTCTTATGGTATTTTCCACGGTATGCATTCCTAGTATTCCTATAGGGACCTACTAAAAATTACTATAGGATTATTATAGTTATATTTTCTAAGGGTGCGCGCAAACACAGACACACAACACACACACATCCGCGCGCGCGCACACATTGCACCTGTATCCTAAAAGTGTAAAAGTGCAAATCTGCCTCGGAGAAAGACTATCCGCCTTTTCCCCGGTTCAAACCTGTAGTGAAAGCAAGTTTCAGTAAAGTGTATGTTGTTTCAGTATCTATTGTTAGAGCCAGACTGAGGTCTTTTTCATTGCGGATGGATACGATCCTTTATTGTGAGTGCCGTGACTGGTCCAGTTAATGACGCAAGCCCGGCTGGCGACAGTGAGTCTACAAGTTTGACATTTTCACAGTTTACAGCAACTGCTGCGGAACGTAACAATACTCCCAACACGAAGTGCAACCACTCAAGGGATCATTTCAAACCTTATTTTTTACCACCAGGTGGATCATCAAAACCCATCATCCGGACAGGATAGCAGCCGGTGTTCCACAAATAGGTAGCCTAACCCAGTGGTTCCCAAAGTGAGGTCCCAGTGGAGGTCCCAGGGAAAAATGAGGCTTTGATTTTTTTCCCCCCCCTCACTAGAAATGTGCAGAAGAAGAAAATAAGGATGACTATTTTGTTCATTTGGTTTCAGGGTTGCCACTGTTTCCGCCCCACCTACATAACTAAATGATTCTGCACCGTCATGACAACAAACTGAGCTCAGATGAGGTTCCTTGGGACAAAACCCTGTCAAATGAAGGTTATCTGAAGCTCACCTATTTGGGGGTCCTTGACATAACATACACCTTTTGAGAAACCATGGTTTAACCCACTGGCCGGTAGTGAGTCGGTGAGCGTATATGCTTGTGTATGAGGCAGACCAAGATGGGGAGAACAGGAGGGCGGGGCGCGGATCAATAAAATATCTTGAAATATAAAATCCTTCTTTTTTGTACCGCTGCTTTCTGGGGAGTTGGCTCTAGGGGTGGTACAATGGAAAATGCATGTAATGTAATTTCTTGACTGTCTGAGCCGTCTGTCTTGAGCACAGGGCCGCCAGACGGTACGCAAAAACAGGATGCGCTCCCCAGGGCTCCGGGGGGCCTCAGAGACATCCGCACTAGTGTGAACCCCAGCCTTGCTGCCAAACCTCAAACTTGCATAAGAAAACTGCTTCATTTATTCAGACCACAAAAATGCTCACTGGACACTTCCCAAATGATGTCCACAAAACAGCTTGAAGAGACAACAAAGGGATCTTTTTTTGCCAATGAACATCAGCTTTAGGGCTGGTCCTGGGTGCTACACTGGACTCTACTGCATTTGATAGATCCAGGACTAAGCCACCATAGGTAGTGAACAACAGCAGAGTGAAGCTGTGTGTGTGTGTAAGTGTTAAAGAGAAAGGAAGCTGCCTGAGAAGCTGAGAATATAGAAAGCATTGTGGATTAATAATGATTAACAACTCAAAACGTGATACAAGACATTTTTCTTTATTTTGGTTCAAGTCATCCAGCCCACAACCTCAAAAATACAATCCCTCCCCTGTGAAAACAGAATAACACTCTCAATCTACCTGCCAGAATCACGATATAAAGAAATCAGATCCTTCACAACTCACTACAAGTCTTTCTCACAACTGATTGGCCACAAAATAAAAACTGAGTAACATAGTACACGGATCAGTCACACAATGTGCGCCCTTGCACACCGCGGCAACAGTGATGTGCGTGCAGCCATGGCCACCACAAGCCATTGTCCAACTAACAGGCAGGACCACAAGGAACCCCCAACGGTGTCGTCTCCTCTCATCCGATGACAGCATGAGGAGAGAGACCTTTCTTGTTGTTGATTATAATGAATGACACGTTTAGTGATCCCGTCCGAGGTTTGATGGCTCTATCATAGGCTGCCTCTATGATATGAGGGCTCGTGTGATTGGCTAGTCAGTCTTCTGTGGCGACTCCAGCCTCCAGGCACCGGTGATGTAACGCAAGCGGATGAAGATCAGGTCTTGTCCCATCTGTAGCCAGCTCCACACCGGGACTATTTTGGACCCTGGCAATGCAAACACACAGGTTTTATAGTCCAAATAAAGGAAAGTTTTACTGCTGATAGCCACTCAATAACACCATCAGAAAAGGCTTTAACGCTGCAGTAAAGCAACTGAAATGGTACCCTGGAAATTCACCAATCGGGGACTGACATACAGACGTATCCAACAGTGATATTTTTAGATTTACAGATTACTGGCATTGCGGGTGGACAGACGTTCACATATTCTATAAGAAACCCACCTTCTATTTCAGTCCAGTTGACCGCCACCTCGGCTATGGGGATTTTGAAACACTGGGCGATGTAGAGGAGCTCCACATCAAAGGCCCTGTGAGAGAAAATAGAAAAGGTTCATAACAGGTGGTGAAACACTCCCCGTTAACACTGACGCTTGGTTATGGTTCAGTCACACCAACAACCAATAACACACAATATAAACCTTTCCCAAAGGTCCTGTGATTCCAGCGTGAACAACACAGCAGCTTTGCTTTTGCAGAAACAGTACATGCCATGACATTAAACCACCAAGCCACACGGTAGCTGTGGTGGAGCCCGAGTGCTCACCAGCGCTCCACGTGGAGAGAAGAAAAGGTCTTGAGGGCGGCCTCACGGGTGAAGAGCTTGAAGCCACACTGTGTGTCCTTGATCCCTCTCACGCAGAAGAACCACACCAGGAAGTGAAAGCCATACATCAGGAATGTACGAAACATCGATCGCTACGATGGAGACAAAACAATAGCAGTTTACATTGTCCTTTCCATGCACGTATATGACACCTTAGGTGTTGGTTCGACAGACACATAGTCAGTAATGCTGATTGATGGACAAGCAGACAGACAGAAAGCGAGACGATCAATCAGACGTTTACCTGAGCGACTGACTCCTCCTCCAGGTGAGCTCTGGAACCACAGGAAATTGCCATATTCTCCTGAGCACACAAGACAGGCAATTTTAGGGTCACACTTCTGTCACTACACCATACCTACACAGAACAACCGAGACAGAAGAACAAAATAACCACCCACCGGTTTGGGGTTGAGGTCGTGAAGGCCGGCCTCCACTTTCTCAAGGTCAGCAAACTTTGTGGCTCCGTCAGCATCTGCCATCAGAATGACTTTCCCCCTGGAGCTCAGAGTTCCCTGAAAGTGACAGAGACAGAAAAATCAACAGGTGTATTGCACATGTTTGTATCAGTGCTGCTTTTGCGGCGCATTCGAATGTGGGTTTGACCGCTAAGCTCTCACCATCCTCACAGCCCCTCCTTTCCCTCGGTTCTTCGCCAGGGTCAGGACCCGCACTTTGTCCGCACCGTACTTCCTCGTGTACTGCAAGGCAACCTGGGAGGATACAAACTCTCTCTCTCAGTACCCTCACATCAGTAAGGTGCCACTTATTCTGTGTGGAGCAAAAATACATTTCTTGGAGGCATACCTTCAAAAAAAGGAAAAAATGTTACCTCTGTGGTTTTGTCTTTGCTGCCATCGTCAACCACAATTACCTCATAGGTAAATGAAGGCCGCTGTTTCTGTAGTGAGCAAAATAACAGGAGAGCTGTGATTCACAAAGGGCAGTTTTTAGTTGAATGCTGCAACCTAGTGGCCACATTGAGGATAACAGCCACAGAAGCTCGCTGAAGGTTAAGTCTACATTGGACCAACTGAACTTCACTCATGAACTATTGAATTTGCTGTCCTCTCATCTTCATGATAACTGGCCGGTCCCGGCCAATGTGAGGGCAAGCACTGACCTGTCTGTTCTCCAAGTACTCCATAGTTTCTTCCAACATCACAGGCACTGAAATGACACACATTCACACCCATATTACATTTCTGTCATATAATGCTGGTGTAAAATGATACATGGCCTGAGAGACCAGGAACCGTGGGGTTTTAAATGCACCAAACTGGTTGGCAAAGTCACTTTAGACTGAATACCTATAGCCCTCAAGAAGGCAATTGTTCAACAACTTCTAAAAAGCCCTCTCTAGACCAAACTCTACAGATAAAAATCAGACCAACTGGCCAAGGTTTTAGAAAAAACGGACAAATTGATTGCTTTTCTGAATAAAACTCTGACTCTTTGGGAAGTTTCAGTCTGGCTTTAGAGATTGTCATAGCAGAGACTGTGCTTCATATAATGATCTACTTACAGCTGCTGATGAGGGTAACTCCTCTATTTTAGTTCTTTTAAACAATGCATTTGACACCGCTAATGATTTGATTTTAATTGACCGGCTTTAACTAGGGGTGGGCATCTTTGGTTCTGTTTTAAATTTGCAAGACAGGACTTTTAAACATCGCTATTGGTGGCTCATGCATGACATGTGGTGTACCCCAGGGGTCCGTCCTGGACCCAATATAATTATTATTAAGTTATTATTATTGGCACAGACACATCAAATGCACATATCACACCACATCTTGGCCCTTTGTCATCTAATGTCTCCCCAAGTTGCAGAAATTTGGGCATCTTTGATAACAAGCTGAATTTAGAGAAACATTTCACAGCAGTTGTGCAATCTTGTTAATTACAATTATGGAAAATTTCATTCATTGTAATGAATGTAACAGTCAATTAAATAAACAATGAACTAAACAGTCAATTAGTATCGTCTTCTAAAGTAAATCCTAAAAGCAGGATCCACTATCATTTGCGTCCATTCTATTAATTGTCTATTTTTCCATAAAAGGCTGTGTAGGTTTCTGATGCGTTGACAATGGCAGAGTTAAGCGGTAGAGTTTGATTCATTATTAGGAAGATATTGGGTGCAAATCGACTGTTGGTACCTTTAAATACAGAATTATACACTGAGTGGACAAAACATTAGGGCGACCTGATCTTAAAATCCACTTCAGTCATGAAGAGATGAAGGTGAGGAGATAGTTAAAGAGGTTTGTTTGTCCTCTTGACAATCATGGACATGGATTGTGCAGAATGAGGCGCAACTCAATAGTAGGAAGGTGGCCCTAATACTTTGTCCAGTGTTGGTACAGTCAAACAACCGTTTTACAACCGTAGGTGGAGCTACGTTTTGTAGGCTAACCTACAAAAGTAGGTGGAGCTTCAACAAGTAATGTTACTCCACAAGCAACTGTGCAGAAATACTGACAGAGACCCCGAGTTTATGTCCATCACTCACTTCGGAGTTCCTCATTGTAGGCTGGGATCACAACAGAGAGCTCCCTGGAGTGGGGATCATGGAGGCTGGGGAAGAGCTCCTTGTCCCCAGTGGCGGTGAGGAAGTATTTCTCCTTCTCATGCCGTGTTAGATCCACCATACTGGCTGTGAGGTGCGCTACCACGAACAGCTGAAAAGGGAAGAAGATGAGAATGATGCTCTCTAGTTCCTTCGGTTTTAAGTCAAGTCATCATGTACTCAGCCCCAGGTTATATACTTTCAAGGATCCTTTTTCACATTGGAACAACTGAGCAGGCCTGAGCTCAGGTTTCACACTGGGATAATCTAAAGTATAATAGTCTGCGTTGGAGCAGGTTTAGCCATGATTTCCAGGGTTAACATTTGGATTCCAGTGCATGTTAGCCATGAACTTACTGGTTTAACTGGTTAGTGTGCATTGACATAGCTGATTACAACAAGTGAGAACAGCATTTTGACAGCTTTTGCCGTCATCATCCATTGAGGGATCACAAACTACAACAGACATCTGACAACACAATATCGAGCTAATACTGTACTTACCAATATCAAACCTACAGCTGCCAATGCAACCAAGCCGCAAACTAAATCACAGAGGAAATCCATCCTCCATGCCCTGTAAACACTGACAGCCCACCAGTCAGAGTGGCTAGCTAACCAGACAGCTAGCACACTATTATTTTCTAATCTTATCTGTGATTTCCGTCGTGGAGCCGCTCCTCAGATGTCTCTGAAGACGAAATATTGAACGTGAAAGAAATAATTCCCCTTATACTTTCATTACATTGGATAGTTCAATGAACTCCACTCCCAATCACAACTGAACACAACGTCGATGCGGAAGTGCCTCGCTTTTCTTGACCACATCATCAGTTGCATGCAAGAGTATACCTAGCATGTTAGCATGTAAAGACACACTGCCCTCTAGTGGAGGGGAATGTGAACAGCACCTTTAGTTTTACCGTTACGCTATTAGGGAGAAGACAAGCGTCACAGGTTGTGTTGGGGATGAGATATAAATCATGTGTTGACATTAGCTTCTTGGCCCTGTGTCGAGATTCGCAAATAAATAAGTTAGAGATCTAAACTGTTTTTTTCGTGCTTGTAGAGTTCAAGCACAGGCAATTGGACAACAACGAAAAGTCCATCTGCGGCTGCCGTAGTACGTTTCCCAAACCCACGTGGTTAATCAAAACATCATGGCGGCTGGTTTCAAGTAAGTTATCTATATTATTGTAGATGGAAATATAGAAAAATGACCGTCTATGTGTGTTTTATCGGAGCTCCGACGTGAACTTATCCGATATGATAGATTACCTCTGATCTCCGTCTGGCAGGCTTTAATAACGCCATCCATGCAGACGTGCTTGAGTTGTGTCCTGTCCAGTTGATCGATGTAACTTAACGTTAACACAACACACGCATATCTGACCCGAGGAGGTTAAATGCCCGTGACAGAAGTAGTAGTAGTAGTAGCTTCCTTACTGTCACATTGACGCCGATGTGATCGTAGGAGTGTATCAGATAGCCAGAGCATTTTCTGGATAACGTAAAGAAGCAGACCAGCCTCTGTTCTCTCATCATTTTCACTTTCTGAGCTGTCTGTGATTGGGAATGAGTCCTGAGCCATCACGAGTGAATGAGCAGGATGTGTCATTATTGATTAACTGTCAATTTCAAGATAATAACAACTCTTTGGTTCCTCTCTTTCTCTCTGCTCCACTTCTGTACTTTAAGGACTGCTGAGCCCCTGGAGTACCACAGGAGTTTCCTGGTCAGTGACAAACATTAACCATGTTTAGCCAATAGTTGATGCAAGTTAATTGTGATTAAAAGCTTATTTGTTCACTTAATTGATTGATTCTTAATCCCTTTTAACGACAACATGGTCTAACATATGAATCTTTACTGTTCAGAAAGAAAACTGCCGACCTGATGGAAGGGAACTGGGAGAATTTCGAACCACAACACTGAATATAGGTGAGGCAAAACGATGACGAGTATATAGGAATACTGTAGGGGGACATTTTAATCAACATGGGATTATTTCTCTCCTTAGGGTCCATATCCACAGCAGATGGCTCAGCCTTGGTGAAGGTCGGAAACACCACGGTCATCTGTGGGATCAAAGCGGTAAACTATTAAGACAGTAGTTAAAAACTTTATTAAGCAGTCAGGGAGTTTCTTTGATGAAGGTAATGTCTAACTCTGATTGTAATTCCTCTTCCAAAGGAGCTGGCGAACCCCACGGTGGAGGCACCCAGTAAAGGTTACATAGGTAAGTTGTCAGAATGAGGAGAGGGTGTAAGCGTCTCACCTCAGTGTGTGTGACAGGTGACGACCCCTGTGTCTCGCTGACCCGAGGACTTATTGTGTGTGTGTGTGCGTGTGTTTGTGTGTCTTAGTGCCCAACGTGGACCTGCCACCGCTGTGTTCCTCTCGGTTCCGTCCCGGGCCGCCGGGAGAGCAGGCCCAGGCTGCCAGCCAGTTCATCGCCGATGTTATTGTGAGGTACTGCAGTCTCCCGTCCACATTCTCAGTTTGAATTTCATTGGAGGAAGCAGAAGTGAAAATCACGTTTTTTTTTGGTTAATGTCTTAATCTAAAACATGCCAGTTTCCAGTCATTGAATTTTCTCAGATCAAGACCTTGAAAGTCATTTAAAAGTCCTTGAATTTGCTGTCCAACTGAGGGTGGGACATTCGCCCGATGCTACCGTCAGGCTTTTACTAACCCGAGATGTTGTCTTTGGCTTTGTAGCTCTGATGTGATACAGACAGAAGACTTGTGCATTGAAAGAGGAAAGGTAAATCCGTACTTTTTAAAAAGACCCGTTGGTGCTGTTAGATCCTGATTCTGGGTCAGTGGTCCTGATTCTGGTGTTTGTGGTTTCAGCTCTGCTGGGTGCTGTACTGTGACATTATGTGTCTCGACTACGATGGGAACTTGTTGGATGCTTGTATCATCGCTCTGCTGGCTGCCCTGAAGAACAGTAAGTGCTCGGAGAATAATGACACTGATGTGATGTCATACTGTCAACAATACAGTCAAATATTTTTTTTAAATAGATATGTGTGTGATGACAATTGTAGGACCGATGTTATCTTGCTGTTGTGGACAATCCATCCTTCAATTTCCTTTAAATTCCTCCTCCACATCATTTTCTTCTTGCTAGTAAACAATCTCAAACAATCACAATCTTTCCGAAGTATCTTGCACGTTATATTCTTCTGTTATTCAGTAAAGCGTGGTGGTACATATCTAGTAGTCTGAACAGGGTTATCAAATATATTCTCGTCTCTGCGTAAGGTATTTTTGTGTTTAGTAGTCTTATTCCTACATGTACACATGCTCATGCACATATCTTCCATCCAAGTTGACTCAAGTCGACTATGGTGTTTTACAGCCCCCACCCCCACCATCTCTATTCTCTGCGTCCTGTATTGTTATCAGCACATTCCCCTCATTGTTTCCCTGTCTCCCCCCCCAGCACAACTTCCAGAGGTCACCATCAGCACGGAGACATGTACACCGGAAGTGAATTTAGAGAAGACAAACGGGCTGCGAATTCACAAACATCCAGTCGGTGCCTCTTTTTGTGTCTTTGACAAGTAAGTGAATCATTTCCAGCACTCCGTACTCAACTCCCTTCAGCCCAGGATAAAACTATCTGCATCTGTAACGTGCATCGTTCGTAACGCCGCCCGCCCTGTCCTCTGTGCAGCTCCATACTGATCGTTGACCCCACAGCTGAGGAGGAGAGCCTGTCAACTGCTCAACTCACTGTGGTGACAGATGAGGAAGACCGGCTCTGCTCTGTGCACAAACCAGGTCAGGCCCCCCTTCAGGCTGTATCCAGCAAAACCAATCTCTCGCTTCACAGAGGAAAACTCAAGAGGTTTTCACTGTCAAAAAAAAGCCACGCTGAAGATTTGATCTAGCTTGCCAAACATTTTTTGTTTTGCCAAGTCAGGCTTCATCTCAAACCCCCAAATTAGTAAAATCCAGCCTGTTATTTCTACAATGCACTTGTATGTAGTTCACAACTACAACTACCTTGTGACTTAGTCAAAGGTTGATTAGTGTATCCTACTATTAAGACTGTTTTGTCTCTTTAATCATAAATATCAATGTGAAGGCATCAAAAGTATTGAAAATTATGGATTTGATACTTCTATAGAGAAAATCATATATAGCTAGAAAACAAAACAATTTACTGACGTGGTTTCTTAACACAGAAAGGCTGTAAAAATCAGTGTTTTAGAACCAGTATGGGTGAAATCAATTTTGAGTCAACGTAGCTTTACTTATGTGACTCTTTGACAATGTCAAGTAGCTCAACCCTCTCACCACAGGAGTACAGCCTGCATGCTAGGAGCTCTTTTATGGTGTTGATCTGATCAGTGGTTTGTGGTCAGGCAGCAGAATCAAAACACTGCCAACAGCAGGCGCACGAATGTCACGCCTTTCTACCCCGACTCACCTTGAAATACATTGTTATGTACAACCCCCTCTTTCAATCTTGCAGTTACAACGCTAAGCTAATGCTAACCCTCTTTCCTCCTGGCTCAGGTGGGACGTCGCTGTCGGGAGAGAAGCTGCAGGAATGCATCAGCCGAGCCACGGCGCGGCACAGAGAGATCCGCAAACTCATCGACAAAGTCATACAGAGTGTCAGGACGGCATAATAAAGACCCACAAACAGCACTTTTATCTAAAAGCTGTATTTTCCACTGTCAATATATATTCTTTTTTTTTAATAACAATAAAACTGCTGACAAAGACTTTAAAAAATTATTCCTCAGTGTCCAGAAATGTCTCACACGCACACACTCGCTTGATGTCTCGTAAGAATACGCTCATGGCTCCTGAACTAATTTTAAAAGGAAATACCTTTTTCAAAGTGTGCTGTACAAAAGCAGATACACAGTCTTGCATGTTGATCTCGAGTCCTCGGTTTGAGCCCTGTGCCAGGATTGTTAATAGAGTAAAGACTTCCAACAGACTAAGAGGTAGAGGGCTGCCCCCAGGCACTACTCCAAGGTCAGAATTGCATTTTCACATGTAATGGTTACGTGGAGGATTTTGGTGTGTGAGTAAGCTCAGCCAGGATCCGTGCTTAAGGGCAGTTTCTACCGGGGGTCAACCGAGCAGAGACCGGAGGATCAGGCAGGCTCATGAGGAATCCTCTGAGAATGTGCGTTAATGATCCTCGCAGTCAACAGGGCCTCCGCAGAGAACGCCGTCCTGAAGGGGAAATATGT
>CABFOQ010016077.1:10835-28508 GCA_900660455.1 Gephyroberyx darwinii | reverse complement strand
TGTAATCAACAAGAAGAGAGAAAATGAGAAAACAAGAATGAAAATGCAATCAGCGAAAAGTGGAGGAGGAGAGACGGAGAAAATAACAAAATGAGAATCGACCGAAAGAGAAGGAGCGAGAGAATGCAAAACAAGAGAAAGAAAATTAAAAAAACAATAGAGAGAAGAGAGAAAGAAGAAGAGAGAGAAAGAAAGAATGAAAGAAAGAGACAGAGCGAGAGGAATGGTTGCTGCAGGGCAGACAGGGTGGTGATGGGCAGGACCCTGGGGACCAAAGAGGCCCTTTGCTAACCAGACGGGTGGGCGTTGATCTAGACACACACACACACACACACACACACACACACACACACACACACACACACACAGCTTCTCCTCCATCTAATTCCATACAAAAGCATTACCCCCTCTATCCAGGGAAATATAGCCACATATATGTGTGTGTGTGTGTGTGTGTGTGTGTGTGTGTGAGGGGGGGTGGGGGCTCTCCGATGTTCCCTGGAGTGTTTAGAAGGCTCCTCTCTCTCTGTCTCTCTGTCTCACACACACATACACACACAGTGAGACTGACAGGAGAGGGGTTGAGGCTGCCTCTGCCTGCTACAACCTTTAAGCTAATCAGGCTTCAAGCATCATTAATAACAGCATCACTGGCTGTTCTCTCAACAGCAGAGAACCCCTCAACACAGTTCACTACTGCAAAAGCTTCAGTCAGGCAATATTACCGAGAATGCAATGTATTTCATAATCCTCTCTGGTGACAAGGCTATGCATAGACGCCTGGCACAATGCCTCAGGGGGAATGGGCTTTCAGTACCTCAGACACACTGAAGAATGAAGGCGTAGATGTGATGGTGGTATTATTATTGCAGTTATGATGTTTATTTCTGTTGCTATTTTGAGTTATTATTCCCCAAGTTTAGGGAACCGAACATTACATTGTCAATAACACTTTTTTAACCAATTTTACAGAAAAGAAAAGCTCTGCACACAGAAGTGGAGCAATTACTCCTCCATCGAAGCAGAATACTCTGCATAATTCATCAAGAGGACGAGCGAGAGAAACTGGAGAGGGAAGGGTGCAGAAGAGAGCGAGGGAAGGATTGTGCTTTGTTCGTTAAATTTCAGAGAGCTACAGTAGGTAGAACCACATCGACCTCCCTGTGGAGAACAGGAGAGAAAGAGGGGGAGAGAGGGGAGTTGTGACATCAACAACCAGTCCCCTGAGGATATAATGAGACAAAGAGAGAGAGAGACAGAGCTAATGAGAAAGCAAACATGACAGATGATGAGCTGAAAAGATGCTTGGAAAAACACAGCAATGATGCAGAGATTGATGCCGGTGCAAAAAAAAAAAGACCAGAGAGACATACTCATTTGTCCGGAGGTGCCGCCTCACCCTGCCTTTGTGGGCGTGGGAAAGAGCTGATGCACACACACGGGCCGGGACAACCCCCTTTCAGTGCAGCACAGACATCGGTAGTCTTGCAGAGTACAGTGTATATTTAAGTTGCACCATTGAGAGAGAGAGAGAGAGAAAGAGAGAGCAAGGAGAGCAAAAGACATGTCAGAGATGACAAAGATGCCTCAACATCTAAGTGACACATGGGCTGTTCTGGTGGTTGCTCACAGTGTCACATTTCATTCTGCCTCTGGCTTCCGCCTGACTTCTAGTCTTGTCCATTATAGCTTACATGTACAATAGCCTACACAAAATGGACATGAATCTGGAGTGAAAAATATGCTGTCTAACGTGAATTGGAATCATTAACCTTAGTCTAGAGGAGAAAGCTTTGATTACAACCTGAAACACTCAGCTATTAGCTTTTCTCTCATCTCAAAGGGAACATCCAACATCTTGTGGTGCCGCAGTGACTATCTCCTTTAACCTCACAACAGCCAATGCTTTGATCTCAACCTGTCTATGGCTAAACCCAGTCAAGGATAATTCACCCAAGACACCAGATTCTTCCTGACAGCATCATTGTCTCTGGCCTGCCTTGTCCCTCACAACGCTTGTCACCGAGGCAGCAAACTTACAATAAAAAGGTTCATCCATAGTACCTTTATCATGAGTACAATGTTGCTGAGGTGCCCCTGTCTGAGACTGAACCCACGATTCAAAGATTGCTCTTAACTGGGCCATCGATACCTCACTACCACTAATTCAATTAGTACATCACCCTGTGAGCCAGCTCTATTGACTGGTATTAGGGGAGGAGTAATGCTCCAATGCAGGCAACTCACGGTGCGAGAAAAAACGCGGACGTCTTTAGCTCTGTGGCTAATCATAATGAGTGTGTTTTGTGTGGTCCTGGTCCACAGTCCCAATTACATCCAAATCCAGAGCCCGTCGCTTCAGCTGATCCTCAAAAGCACAGGCGGCAGGGGAAGACACTTAATCCAGCCAATATGGCAACAAGCTGTATTGCACTATCAGTGTGAGCCCTGTTAATGACCACATATGGCACATAATGAATAATCAGTCAGACAATGAAAGGGCAGGATTCAGCGGAGACAAATAAAGCAAAGTAAGGACACAATTCTATCAACATGTGTATGCTGGTGGCAATTATTAATGTGGCTAGCAGAACAGCCAGGGACTTTGGTCACATGTCATCGCCCTCTTTCTCTCGGCTTCAATCCTTCCAATCTCTCTCTACTGTCAAGTCTGTCCAATAAAGGCAAAAAAACACAACCAGCACTGAGCAATGATTTAGATTTGCTGCAAAAATCAACAACACGGTTTAAGGGACTCTCTTTGTAACTGAGCTGCGACTAATGACATAACCATGCGGCGAGGTAATTTAGATAATAAAAGGCCTCAAGCAAAAAAAAAGAAAGAAAGCTATTAAGTGTTTGCATGAAATGGAATTAATGAGACAGACAGGAGCAACGAGGAGTGAAGTGAACTGGCAGAAAATCGTTGCATTATTATTGATACCTGCTGTGCATTGCGATCAGTTTTGCCACAACAAAAACGTGGTTGAAACCATGGGTCCCCCAGAGAAACATTTTTAAACCAGTGACCTAGAGTAGATGTCAGCGCACTCAAGTGTCAGTTTGATGCACTGAACTGTGATTATTAGAGGGGACAAGACCTGGGCTGGGCAGAGGGCAGGCATGCTCTGATAGATTTCCCCTCTCCTGAGGCGTTATCTTATCGCCAGGCTAATAACAGTAGCAACTGTTCGGGGTCTTGGCATGTAGCATACGCGTGTGTGAGCATGTGCGGCGTGTGATGTGAGTGCCCACAGATGCCACGGGCGGAAATGGGAAGCGGACAGCATCCTGGCTAACGGCTAACGAGGAGAGCGCGCTCCGTTAGCGCTTCCCCCGGAGCTGGAGGCCCGATAGCCGCCGCCCACTTCTGACTTGAGAGAAATGAGCGGAAAAGTGTTGACGAAACCGACACAAGCTTATCTAACCCTGGCACACATGCACGTCAAGTAAAAATAAAGATGCGCTGAGGGGAAACAGCGGCTAATATCCTGCCGACTGCCACAGCCAAAATTGGTATCAATATAATAGTAATGGGTGGCACAAGAGAGGGAGAGCTGACATCCCCTGCAGATTGTGGGTAAATGAGGTCTTCTATAGTAAAGAGTGGGACCACTTTATTGTCTTACTGAAGTACTGATTAGAATGCTGTTTTTCTTCTGGTGTATTGAAAAATGCACCTTGTCAAGTCAAGTTGTTTTCTCATTTTGTACACCCTCGCCCCTCTGATCTCTTGATTTCCAAGCTCTTGACTGACAGTAGCTTCCCCCTTAATAACCATTAATACCTGCTAGCCTCTACCTGCCTTAATGAGATGGGAGACGAGCCTTGGCTGCTTCTTCTCTCACATTTTCCCAAACTGCTGCTGAGTCATAAGGAAATGAGCAGCAGAATCATTACGCCATGAAATATGGCTAGGCTAGAAGAAAATACTGTGAAGGGCGTATTGTGAGAGAGAGAGAGAGAGAGAGAGAGAGAGAGAGAGAGAGAGAGAGAGAGGGAGAGAGGGAGGGAGAGAGTCCTTTTCCTTCCTAGAGAGAGTTATTGAAATGGCAACTGCTCCGACAGTGACGGTGGCATCCAACAGGAGAAATGAGTTCAGATCTTGACCCTGCGCTGCAATCCCATTACATTGTCTAATTGGATCGGGTCCGTGCACTGCAGTGATAGAATTAGAACACCAAAGTGGACATAGGGGCTCTGGATCTCTGTTTCTTCCTACTATTTGGTTTGCACACAATATAAACCATTGCAGAGATATAGCAGCGATATCTCTATATATTAAACAGAAAGGTGCACGCCAGGTAGAGACTTCACATGGCGTCAGACATGCACTGTCAACAGATTGCTTCGGCAGCCGCTGTTATCACCCCGTTTGCTAGCTTGGCATGGAAGCAAGAAGGGCCATGAGAGGAACCAACTCTCAAGCAGTGCATGACGGGAGAAGAGCTGCTGGTCCATCATTTCTGATGATCTGCCAAACTAAGTGCTGGCTGCTGGTGAACAATCAACTCATTTTCAATAATGTTGCATGGCTGTTTGCTGCACCGGCGGCCAAGTCACGTGATCTGAATTCATACCCACAGATCTCAGAGAATCAAAGCAGCTTCCGATGGCAAGAGCGCAGCGGAGGGATGGCACAGGATAGAGCAAAGCCCATGGGAATACCTTTTGGGCTGTTCTCGTTAAGGAAATGGAAACAAAGGGCTAGGAATGCAGCGGCCTTGAAGGCTGTGGAGTTCCTACAGTAGACTGTTGTGAGCACACGTGGGAAACAGCAGCCAAGGACAGGCACTCCGCAGAATTATAAATGGTCGGCATAAAATAGAGAATCAATGGTTGTTTAATGGGTGTGTTTCCATCGGACTCGCTAACACAGGTGGAGGGACTTTACACATTTCAGGCCGACCTCCAACCCATCAATCACGGTCGACGCGAAAAGAAAATCAAACGGATCCATATTACCATGAAGAGGAAAGAGAGATCAGTGCAGAGGCAAGGGGCTTGATATAATGACTGGTTTTAACTACAGTCAAGAGTCATACACACACACACACACACACACACACACAAGGCTGAGACTGACAGGATAACGGCTGACAGGGTGACAAAAAATATTTAGAGAAGGGTTTTTTTTTTACCAAGGGCCAAAATTCAAGTTGGCCAACCCAAATATACTAGTAACCTTGTCACGTACAGACCCAGGTTAAAAGGGACCCATTGTTTCAGAGACACTGCTTTGGAAAATAAATCCAGTGTGGAGAAGTGCAGCATTTTCCCCTTCCTTTTTTCCTTAAAATCTATAGTTGGAACTGGTTAGCAAGAGAGGAATATGACAACAAACAATCAAGGAAAAAACAGCCTGAGGGCACAGGTCTCGAATGGCAGTTATTTCATATTGCCTTCTAAATCATAACCTGCTGTCGTCTACTTCCATTTGCATGACGCAGGACTGTATATAGCCAATCCGTTCTTTAAAAGCCCAGCTCGTGTACAGCGCACGTGGCATAGCTTGACATGTGTGAGTTGGTGATGCTCGATCATTTATTCACACAGCACTGAATCTGAAGCGTAATTCATCGTGGCACTTTCTTTTTTGCCTGCCAGAAGATTAGAGGGGGCAATCTGGCCCCTGTGACACTGCATTATTCCAGACAGTGAAATACTAGAGACAGCTGTGTCACTCCACTACGGTGGGAACACAGAGGCCGTGCCTCGGGGCAGAGCAGACTGAGTATGGTTATTACGGTCACAAAGCTGCGTAGTCCTTACAGGGCTCCACAGGTGGCGCATCCATCTGAGATTAAAATGATTGCTAGCACCACAATCACTAAAGGGATGAAATATTGTGCAACCTCGTGCCCCCGAAGGTGCTTCAAGAAACTCTCACCAGTCCCGCAACTTTCTGGTCTGGGAAAAAAAAACATTCCAGTTGTGTTCAGCATTAATACTGATAATGCATCAATGGCAAGATCCAACATGTGCTGCAGGTTCGAATGAAGTGATCCTGCAGTTACTGGTCCCAACTCTGTCTACCTGTGATTGAGCAAGGTAGATGCAGGGTAGTGGGACTTATATAATGTGTGCAGTCAGACCTCTCCAATCTATTTTTTTAAGGGCCACAGAGGTGTCCCTTTAACATTTCACAGTCCAGACCAATACAGCATCTTTTATCTCTGCAGGCCACCTTCTGCCTGCTGCCCCCCGGTGGAGCCAAATAATAACTCAACAACCCAAATCATCGCCGCTGTCAGTTTACAAGTCCTGGAGGGAACGTTTCACAACCAAATAAATGCACGGCCGTCAGCGCTGCCCTGCTGTGTATTGTTTTTTATCAACCATTAGGATGTGAGAGCTTAGTAGTCGGAGTCCCCGGAGCATGCCTTCCTCTCTGTCTGCCTGAAGTATTTAATCCTGATCTAATCTGACGGCTGCAGCCTTCCAACTCTTAGGAGACACATTTTTTTTTCACAACTTCCTGGAAAATCATTGGAGAGCTGCTAGAGAAATAATGCAGAAGAAGAATGATACACTCAGAATACACCATGCGCCTAAAAATGTCACATCCTGCACGCCTCCGATGTAATTGCACTTACAAAGATAAAAACTGCACGTATGCTTTTAGGATCTTTGGCTGAGCAAAATGAAGATAAGAGAAATGGAGGAGGAGCTCATACATACGATGAATGGAAATGTAAGTAGAGAGCTGCATGCTGTTATTTCCAGGCGTTAACACTTTTCAAGGCCCCTGCTGCTGCAACTCTACATATAGGTGCCATACTGAAGTGTGTGTTAGGGAGCACCGCACTGTGTTTTCTTACACTTACTTCAAGGTGTCTGATGACAGTTCCCATAATTGGATAATGTTCAGGGCATTTCTGAAAGCACCGTTTCCATCTGTGATCATCTACAGGCTAATGTGAAGTATGTACTTCCACTATCTGGCATTGAACCCAACACAAGCCATTTCATCATCAAAAGTACCAGCATCCAACAAATCATGTCAACAATTAAGATTGAGATTGAGCTTCAAGTAAATTCACAATCCACAAGAGCGAATACATCAAAATACTTCCAGAAAACCTTTACAGGCAGTCATCAAGAATGATGCATGAGTGAAACGTCAAGCTGCTGCCAACTTGCCCTCCGACAGCTTCAGATATGTGATAATGGGTATTTGATCTGCTTGTGGAAAAGGTCCTACTGATAGTATCGTACGACCACACAAGGATATCTATCCCAGTAATCTTTGTTGCATTTCAGTGTGTGTGCGTGTGTATGTGTGTCTGAGAGAGACAGAGAGAGAGAGAGAGAGAGACAACAGAGTAAGACAATAGGGATTTCCTGTTGACTTCTTCATCACTTGAAGGCTAAAACCCCGAGGCCCACTGGGTGTGGATGTCTTTTGTCTTTGTGCTCTCACACATTCTCTCTCTTCTCTCTCTGTTATTCTCATCTCTCTCTCTCTATCTCACTCTCTCTCTGTCTCATGTGTGTGTGTGTGTGTGTGTTGGCCCAGATACACTTTGCATCTCAGGAATAGCAACATTTGCATTTAGAGCATTATAATCTGGCTCCTGCTGGCCAACAATTATGCTATCATGTCAATTGGTGGAGGAGGGAGCACAATCACACTTTAACCTCAGCCTCAGGTCCACCTGGTTGCTAAAGCCACTTCAGGTTATAGTTTGCACCATTCACATTCATATTCCAGTAACAGCAATCTCAAACTGCTATTCCATTCGCACGAGGGGGTGAAAAGGCAAAGCCAAAATCCATTCACTGGATCCAAGCAACCCATGGAGCATGACTATGACTCTCAATAGATGCCCTGCACCTGATAATTCATCTTGTGCGGAATGGCGTGCGTGCAAGATACATTCAAATAAGATCAATCAGTTCTGCATTTGCTGACACAGAAATAAATCGAACAGCTCAAAGCTAGAAAAGAAGCTGATGAACAACACAATTTAGGATCACAAAGGTGGGGTCCAAACTCGATTTTCGCAAGCTGATTGAGTTGTTTTAAGTTATTTCACATTCCTGGCAACGCTTGTTGAGTTTATTGATCTTAAAATTAATATTAATGAGAAAGAGACGATGCTGGCAACATCAACTAAAATAACCTTTGGCTCCTGTCATGAACACAACAGGAGCGGCTGTCACACATGCAGCGTTGATGAATTTGACGTAGCTGGGGGTTTTTTCTACACGGCTTAATTAAATGACAGGTTTCTGACAGGCCTCATGGGCAGTTGCCTTTTAGTGGCAGCAAGCTACAACATGCGCCAACCAAGTTAATGCACGCGTTATGCAACACGCTCGTGTTTCCTATGCTCCAAATATTGGCAGATTCTATACTTTACATCGCTATAAAGTTTGATAAATTTTGGATGGATATGAACCTCCAGACTTGGCTGGCCGGTATTTGGTGTGCTGTGTGCGAGATGAAAAGTGTAACCCCTAGTGTTAGCCTTGGGGAGATTCACACATCGGTTGCGGGGAATTGGATGATAAATGCAAGGGAAATAACTTACCCCGAGGACAACAGTGTCGTCTCCGTGAAATGTTGGGATGAACTTATCTCCACGGATAATTTCGGACTGGTTGAGCGGACGAAAACGACACAACACCTTGATGTTGCATTCTGCGTTACTACCAGCCATTGTGGAAAATTGTCGGACGCGCTTCCAAAATAGAAAGAGGGATCTCCAAAACCCCAGGCAACCACCTTCCCGCGGGCTATTGTGCGTAGGCTAAAACCACAGGCTATGCCCACATGCAATCTGCCTCCGTGGATGACAGGCGAAGCATTTGGAAGAAACGGCAATTTCGAGTTTTTGGAGAGACTAAAATCAAATACATTAAAGATTTATAAAACAAGCAAAGCACCCTTTTAGAGAGTTTTGCTTGTTGCAGATGCCCCAAAAAAAATCCAATTCAGGCGCGATTTAATGTTTGGCAAGACGGAGAGTTGTAATTCGGAGTATATTCCGAGCTGGTCCAGTCGGGTGCGTCTGGATGGGTTGCAGGGTTTTCAGAAGCATGCCTTGCATCATTGACAGACGGCTCCCTGCTCTCTCAATGGGGGCGGGGCGTGGCAAAAGTAGCTATTCGCATCCTTTCTCATCAGCACCACTGAGCCGCGGGACCTGAGAGTGGCAAAGGGTGGAGAGCTCCAACTCTGCCCCTTATTTCCGGTACCACAAACTCTCATTGTACTGATGCTGATGGAAAAGTTGTGTGTTATGGTTTACTGATACATATATTGTGGCACCTCAGGGGAAAAGCCAGGTGTCACAAGCCCAACTTGAAGGCATGTTTCCTGGCACAGATCACGCAGTAGGCAGGATTTAAACAAAATACTCAACTCAAACGTATCGTGAGAAGTCAAATCTGCCAGGAGAACCTTCAGCAGCCTTCCACTCTTAAGTCTTCTGGTGAAGTAATCAGCTACCACCTGGGGCAAGATGGCCGACTGGCTGTTGTCTGCTGTGGAACATAGTCTTTTCCCACAGTTTCTAAGTGGCAGATACCCCAGTCTGCCACAATATCTTCAGTTATAAACATGTCGGTTTTACATGGACCAACTTGCACACAAGTCGAAAGTAGTGTTAACATTCAGTGTTAAAAATTACATTTTGTGGCCAGTAGCTTCTGTGAAAAGCATGGGATACTGCACCACATTGGTTGCCATGGTAATGGCGTTATGCATAATTATGCCTAGAGAGATGGATTTTCATGTGGTAATCCCAACCCCAACAAGAAGAAGTTTTTGGCGATCCATTTGTCGCATAGAGATTTAAAAATAGCTGGGTTCTGTGGAGTGTACGAGGCAAGACAAATAGAATTTAAGAAACACAAAAATAGTGAAAGGTACAAGACTGTGTACATAACAGCCATAGCCCAGAAATGGAATACAAGTTCCATCATTTTGTGACAGGGTGCACTTCAGCAGTCATTTGCTGGAAAAAGCCACAGACACTGCAGTTGAGTCACTACAATGGAGCATGTTTTGTGCCGGTAAATTATTATGTTATTTTTGGCTCGACCTAACAAGCCTCTAACTAGCATTATCTATCCTCTCACTTGCATATGATATAGTATGACAAGCTCCACTGCTCTACATGCCCAGGTTTGTAATGATTTTCACCTCTGTCAACACTTTCATCAGCTTTGAAGTAGGGCACTGAACCTGTTAACAAACACATACAGGATATATTAGCTTCAAATTGGGTGCTGCGTGCAAGATGTGTAGTAGGGCACAGATGTCTTCTGATCTTGTGATCGGTTGGGACCTAGCTTATTGGTATTGTAGCAGTAGTTGTTATGGAAACGTCAGTAGCTGATGGTGAAAATGCTTACTATTCAAAACAGGGGTTGAAACATTCATAATCAATGACAATTATGGTCACACACTAAACTGTTTCCCCACCCAGTTGAAGAGATTATTATCAATAGAATAACACTGATTGGTTGGTTAGCATGGGGAAAAACTCTTCCAGAACCGTTGTACCACATGACAGTCCAGCTCGACACCATCTCTGCAAATTGCAGGAGGAGAGAGAAGGTATACTTTGGGAAGTATATAAATTGCTCCTTCTGTAATTGGCATCCTGAGACTGTCCTCCATCTTTTTTTTTACCATTGTCCTTATGTTAGACTATTATGGCACAACATCTCGAGATTTTTTCCCTGTTTTGGAAGAATGTACTGTTCAGGTTCGTAGATTATGATGATGAAGGAAGGAAACAATTCTATGTAATGAATTTAATTCTGTTTCCCATACACAAATGTAAGTATTCCCATAAATGTCCTTTAACTCTTGTGTATGTATATAACACCACATAAGATTAATTCAGACATCAAATAACAAGAAAGCTGAAAACTGTCAAAAATATGCATATTTTATAAAGTTTTGATATAATTCCGTTTATATAGTAGTGTATATTGGTGACATGTATGAATATACCCCCGGCGTGAGGGTTAACACCAACTTTTAGTAAAATGGGCCAGCTTTTTTTAAACTATTGAGTGATTCATCTTCTCAATTGACGTTCTTTGGCTACCCCACTGATTGAGTGGTTTGCCCAGGCCTTTAGCCCCACCGTGTGACTGCTCTTTGTTACACTTTAAGCTAATGTTACAAATAACAGCAAAAATATTTTGTTGTTGTATCAAATAATTTCCTGGAGGAATTAGCAACGCAATTTCAAACGATGAGGGCTTTGATAAAAAAAAAGAAGATCTCAGAAATTAGAAACGGGACAGTTCAGTCGTGTTAGACACCAGGAACGCATACGTAGCGATGCTCCACTGCATTGGGAGTGCTTGGTTTTGTTACCTTGGTAGCCCGGTAAATCAAGTGGTAAATTCTTCCATTGGTGTAAAACAGCACCGCCCAGCCGCTTACGCTTGGTAAAAAAACGAACGTAAAGCCTGTCAAATTCAAGCCAGTGACCACATCAGCTAGCGAAGCCACTGCCGGCTGAGAGACTGCTGGCTCATCTAGCTTTTGTTACGACTTGATTCCGTTCCTGTGTCATTAATAAATTAAACATTTTGGAGATTATTCGTACCTTGTTTGTTAATCCGTTGGCCTCGTTTTTGCATACCAGGAACAATGGCTGATCCTAAATACGCAAACCTGCCAGGAATTGTAAGTGTCTATCTTGCTACTTAGCAAGATTAGCATTAAGCTAACAGTAGCTAGCTAACGTCTGTCTCTGTTGTCTCTCTGACATGTGTTTTTCTTGCTTTAAACTGCAATTACGTATAGAACTTGTAGCTATTTAATTTTAGTTGCTAACTGTTTAGCTGATATGGTATGGTGTTTTGAGATGGTAGCCACCGGTTAGGCAAAAGTCTGTTGAATGGGCCGGGGCGTTGGCCAGGCTAAAAGGCGAGCTGCACCTTGTTGTCCATAGTTGGATACCTGTCACTCTCTACCATTATCCTGACTGTTTTAATAGGCCTTTAACGAGCCCGACGTCTACGAGACCGGTGACCTCCCAGAAGATGACCAGGCTCAGTTTGAGTCGGTAAGTTAACGTTTAACATGCTAGCATGGTTCATATAGTTAGCAGGCTAGTACGCTAACCCAGCTAGCAAGCTAGCTAGTGTTGACATTTCATATCATGGTCAAAGCCATTATTTTTTCTTTCCCTCTCATCAATGTATTCACATTATCCCTACCGTGAAAAACACTTAGACATGACCATCATTTGGTGTAAGAAAGCACGGACCTTAGGTTAAAAACACTAAATTTATCCATGTAAGTACATGCCCTCTCTTAATACATTTTGTTACTTTAAAATCTCAACAGAAACACTTTTAATACCTTTGTGTTTTCCTATAACGTCGTTAGGTGCCCCTCCTTTATCTTAACTCTACCAGTGATATGGGCTCTTTATTGTGTTATACTTTTTATTTTTCTAATAGAACTAAGTTGATAGCATCCCAAAACCTGCTCATTTGAGTCCCAATTGATACCTCATAAGTTATTTTGAATTTATGTGGAAGGTTTATCTTGTGACTGGGAAACTTAAGATTCCCAGAAAAATAGCCAAATTGTATTTAGTCCATATTGGGGACTTTATTAAAGACAGTGGCCCCATTATGGAGACGACCAAGGGTGGGGATAGAAAAACACACTAGCTAATGACACACTTTTCATGTCAAGTTCTTTTGTATAATCACTGTCTCAAGGGGCTTCACAACAGCCACATTATGAAAACAATATATGACAACATGTTGTTTGTAGATCCCCATATATACCACATATTTTTTTAAGATTGTCAGTGAACCATCTAAACAACAATCAAGTGTATCACAGCTATGTTAACCCCAGTAGTCCAAGGATACTGATCCAACTTTGCTTTTCATCATATTTGGGCTATTTACTGACAAGCACAGTTAAATCTGATTGGCCCTCCCATGTTCCATATTCTTTCTTCCCTTACCCATGTCCTTGTTTTGACTCTTCCCCCACCCTCCTGGGACCCTAGTATATCCAAGTAAGACTGGTTCAATTTTACTCTCAGCAAGTTTATTGCAGCATTTTCTTTGCATGGGTTTTAATCTCATATCCACTTTTCCTCTCTTGATTGGGATGAAATGAGAATAGATCGATGTCGTGACACCTTTTAATGCTCCGTAATTCTTCATCAGTTTTTGTTTGTTTTGAAGTGCAAGCGGTTCTTTTCCTCCCTTTGATTTGAGCTGCTCATTGAATGTTTTTTCAAGGGGTTAATGATGTATATCGGTCTAAAGCAACACATGAATTCCCTCTCTTATTGGTGTACATCAACACTGAGGTGTGTGTGTGTCTGTCTGTGTGTGCGTGTGTGACAGGAGAAACACAACAGTTTGTTTTCAATAACCTTTCCCTTTTTAACCTGCCACTCTGTTCTAACTCTTGCTTCCTAACTAACCACACTATTCTGACCAACTGGACACTTAGATTTAGTCCAACAATTGTCTGGGTTTAATCTAACAGATCCTTCAGACAGGATGGGATGCATGACTACATAACTCACCTTTCTTAATGACTGAAGATGGATACATTTCTGTAACTAACTGGATTTGAAGCTTTTTAGACCTATTGGGTCTCCTGACTTCACTTCAGCAGCCTTAACCCCCCCCCGTTAGGACTCCATTCTGATTCAGAGATTGGTTTATAAACCTCTTTAAAATCAGTCACCAATCCCCTCAGTTCATGACATAATGTTGTGAGGCCGTCAGCGTCTTTAGCGAAGGACACGCGGTCACACTGCATTATAATGTACAGTATTCTATCAACAGAGTAACCAATTGTTGTTGATGGATCATCCAACCACCCTGAAGGGGGGGAAGAGAGAAAGAACTGCAGACATCATGAGCTATTTGAACAAATAGTGTCTCCAGTGTCTGCAGCAGCCGCTCTCAGAACACTGCTTTCTTTCTCATCTCCCCGACCCTGGCCGACTGTTCCTGTTGTGTGCATGGCATGTGATAACCACATTAATCTGTGTTGTTTCTCTCTCTCTCTCTCTCTCTCTCTCTCTCTGTCTCTCTCTCCCAACTTTTTCTCTCCCTCTGCTCTTCCGTTATTTTCTCTAACTCTCTTTGGAAACCCAAGGAGCTGGTAAGAGCCTGACTAACTCACCCCCTCCTCCTCCTCCTCCTCCCACATTTGTTCACTTGTCTTGTGTGTGCATGCCCTGTTTGGTCTGCCTTGTTATCTGTGTCTGTCTCAGTTTGTATCCATGTTGTCTGTCTGTACATATCAGTGATGTTGTAGTCCTACCCATTCCCCTCTAGTCCATCTTAATTGATCACCCGGAAGTTGTGATCAAATGATCCTCGAATTAAGTCATGTGTGCTCCCCAAAATCACTAATCAAAGAGTTGTCATTTAGAAAAACGAGTGTAGTGGCTTCCAGTTTTTTTTCCATCCACATAACATTATTGTTACCATAGTAGACTTATACCTTATGTATTACATATATACATAATACATTAAAATGTTAAAGTATTGTTTTTCAGAGGCCACAATCAGGCCAAGAATCTATAATTGCTGATGTGTGTCTTGGTATTTGGCATCCTAAATTGTTTTGAAATGATTTGGTTCTCTTCCATGTGAAGATAATGCAGATTTACATGATAGATGGCTAGAATCACTCTCTGAGGTGATCTGACCTTGTAAAGCGACCACATACCCATGGAAAGAACCACACAATTCAACATCTACAAGTCAGATTTCCCGGGGTAATGAATAAGTGTAGGGTTTCCTCTCTCGGATCTTTCCAGCCTGTCAACATATTTCAAGTCTACCTTGGGCTTTGAGACTTTTGGCTTACTGACTCAGTTAGCCAAGACTCGCTCTAATTCTTTGCTGTGTCTCTGAGCCCAGAGATGCCTGTATGATTTCTTTTTTTTTGTGTGTGCGTGTGTGCATATATATGTCTAACTTTATTTCCTGATGTTGTCAATGACAGGAGGAGCTCTGCAGTGACAGCGTGGAGAGGATTGTGGTCAACCCCAACGCAGCCTATGACAAGTTTAAAGACAAGCACGTCAGCACCAAGGGACTTGGTCAGTTTTTAAGTGTTGATTAGGCACAGGCAACGTTTTGAAGCCATGCAGGATTGACAGTTGGAACAGGTTCACCATGGACAACATGAAGTATAAGGATAAAATATCTCAGGAAGCCTGACAAAATTGCTAATCTCTATTGCTTCAAAATGTTGCCATCTGTCATGGTCTTAATGGAATTGATCCATCCAGCCTTGGGTGATGCAAACCTACACCTCGCGCTGGGTCTGATTGAACCTCATATTAACACCAGTCTGCTTTCATTGTCGTTCTCTCTTACTTTCTCTTTGTCTCTGTGTCCTTCTCGCAGACTTCTCAGACAGAATCAGTAAAAGCAAAAGAGTGGGCTATGAGTCGGGAGAATATGAAATTGTGAGTAAATTCTGCTCTGCAGTAATTAATTATTTCACTTTTTCTTTTGTCATATAAAATCTAAAAGGCATTTCATTTTGGAGGATAACAGGGACGTTTTTTTTTTTTAAAGCGTCCTTAATGTTGCGTGAATTGGCTCGCTGATTGCGTTTTCTTATAAGTGCTGTGTGATTGTTTCTCTCCTGTCTTTGCGGTTCTGTGATATAGATGCATTTCTCTTTACTCTTATTTCATTTCCATGTAGCTGGGAGAGGGCTGTGGAGTGAAGGAGACGCCCCAGCAGAAGTACCAACGGCTGGTCAACGAGATCCAGGAACTCACTCAGGAGGTGGAAGTCATCCAGGTCGGCAGGCAAATGCACACACACACACACCTCTCTCTCTCCCACAGGAGTGATAGAGGGATGGTACACTTCAGTTATCCAGCCATTACCTTTAGGTCTGCAAGTTCAGTAGCTTGTCATATCATGCCAGTATTTATCAATGCAGGTTCTGCAAGTGTGTGCACACACTGAAGCTTTAAATTTATCCTGAAATTGAGTTTGAATAAAACCCTTGCCAAGAGAAATGTGTTTAACGTTCTAAAGAGATCCTGCAGCTCAGAAATAACTAATTAAACATTGGGCGTCATTAACTTGATTCACCGTTGGGATGCACGCAGAGCAGCGTCTGCTGCCATGTGAGATGAGCCCAACGCCAAATCCTAATTCAGCCTGCAAACTGGCAGTTCCGTGACAGTGTGGGTGGATTTTGAATTTGCGTGAGTCATGCTGGCAAAATACGTTGCCTGACTGTGCGGAGCAAACTGCTATCCGGGTGGAGTGTCCAAATTTAAACATTTGAAAGGCCTCTGTAGAGCAATTCACTCACAGTGTGCTCTCATTCGTCATGGTGAATGTGGTGAAGGAAACGGGGAAATGCTGCACGCATGGGGGAAACCTAAACCACCCCGGCTAGGTGGCTAGATTTGCTGAGAATAATTGGATATTTTGATCTTATTGTGCAAGGTATGCAGAGAAAGATCACACCAGGAACCTCACCATGCAAGTGCATATAAAGTTGTGCCTGAAAAGAAGAGAGATAACAGTGTAAAAAGGGTTTTTCTATTGTCAAACTTATGTTCTGTGAGGGGATTCAAAATATTTTCAAAAGTGACATTCCTAGTGCGCTCATGTACGTGTTTATCCACGTCCTTAATCCGTTTCAACAGCTTAACCTGTGCATCTCCTAGGTTAATTTTGTTACAGGGTAGAGTTGAGATTAGCTGAAGTAAACTACTCAATTGCTGGCATGGGGCTCTACAGGACCCGTGTACCTGACTGGCCCAAAAACAATTCTGGTCCCAGGGCTGCTTAACTTCTTAACACTGTTGCTAAGCTTAACTGCTTTACTGAACAGTGAAACCTGATTGGTCTGTCATTGTTGTCGAAAACTCAATCATTTACAGGCCTCAGTGTCCCTTTCTTTCCAGGCCACGGCAAAGGAAACCAATGCGGAGGAGCGCTTGACCCCGGTGGTGCTTGCCCAGCAGGCAGCCCAGCTCAAACAGCAGCTGGTCTCAGCCCACCTGGACTCACTGCTGGGACCCCAGGCCCACATCAACCTGGCCGACCCTGACGGAGCACTGGCTAGGTGAGCTCGGAGGGATGGCGTTAGGGAATGGGCCAGACCCCGACTGAGTGATGGGTTAGTAAGCAGGGGCTGGATGGATGGAGGGACGGGGTGAGAGATACAATGGTACTGTGAGGTTTAATGAGGGAGACAAAGAAAAAAGGAGGGGAAAAAGTTAAGTAGTCAAGTTGGAAGCAAAAACCCTGCAGATCACAACATAGCACTGAAGCTGAGCAAGGGTGTGGATGAATCAGTGGATGGATGAGTGAATAGATTGATAGAGGGAGGGAGAGCGATCAGCTCAGGGAAGGCATGATGGGACATGTCAGACCCTGCAAGTGAGCAGAGGACGGGTGGGTGGGTGTTTAAGATGGAGAGAGAGAAAGGGGGCAGAAACTTACTTCTGAAAATGCAAGCTCACATTGACCTTGCAGTCCACAACCGAGTCCAGCAGGGTTGGGAAGCTCGGGAAGGGACGGACTCAGCAGCACATGGGCCTAACTGATAGCAATATTGAATATATATATATATATATATAATCTCTCTGTTTTTTCCCTCCCTCCCGCAGGCGTCTGCTTACACAGCTGGAGGCAGCCAAGGGCGGCCGCGGCAGCACC
>CABFOQ010016070.1:1220-16178 GCA_900660455.1 Gephyroberyx darwinii | reverse complement strand
ATGTGCAGGCAGTCGTTGAGGCAGTTCATGGTGGCCATGGAGGTGGCCTTGAGCATCAGCAGATCCTGGTCTAGGGGGGAGAGGCCCGGGGCTGCAGGCAGGCCCTCAATGCTCTGGATCAGGTCTCTGTGCTGGCCATGGGCCTGGCTCATCATCTGATGGGGGGGGGCGCATGTGAATGTTACAAGGGTGGTCACAATCACGAAAAAAGATACTACAATATAAAAATTGTGTGTTTCCTTCACATTCCTTCTCGAACTCACAAGAGGCTGTAATTCTTTTCCTCAGAGGGAAAGGTGTTTCAGATGGTTTCCTTTAACCTTCTGTTGTGCAAAATCCCTGGTCTACAAATCATTTTGAAGTACCAAAAATGTTTCTTTTCAAATCCTGGACATTCATTTTTACACACTGAAAAAAAAGGTTAAGAAAACCATGCCACAATTATGTACCCTAACTCATCAAGGCATTCAGAAAAAAATAAAACCGTTATTTTGTCAATACTGTGCCATATTGTGAAACTGCTACTGGCTGATTGCATGGTCTTGTTGATTGCAATTCTATCCTGCATCCAGCCTACACCTCCTCCCAGTCTGCCACACTCTTTTTCTGCCACACGCAATTTTCCTGATCTGATCATAAAGATGCAGCCTGAAACTGTCTGGTATGCGTCTATATTTAAAATTAAAAATGTTTTTTCCAGCTCTCAGTCGTTGTCTTGCAATACCAAGAAGTAGTGTCACACTACCATCCTTACCGTCCTCAAAACAGGCTTGTGACTGTATAACTGGGGGTCAGAGAGCAACACAACACAATCGAACAAAAATACATGATTCTGTGTGACATCATGTTCTTGAGTCAAGCTTCTTTAAATATCCTTTAGTGTTCGGGAGAAAGTCATCCATGCTTTTATATCTTCCTGCTTAGACTACTGCTGCTGTCTGCACTCCAGCCTTAGTCCCTCTCTAGTCTGCAGCAACAAGGGAACAAGGGATTCATACTGGAACAACAAGAAAAGTTGACATAACCGTTACGTTTTAGAATTGATTTGTAAAATTGTACTGATCACATTTAAGGCACGGATGCGTCTGACACCAAGCTATATCACAGGTGCTTTCACCCCAAATGAGCCAGATCGCAGCCTGAGATTGTCAGGCAGGTTCCTATTGGCTGTTCCAAATGAAAAGATTTATTAAAAGAGGTGATCGGGCCTTCACTATGACTGCTCCTACACTTTAGCACGACCTGCATGAGGCGCTCAGCTTTGCTGTTGATTTTATGTTTTTTTTTTTATCCTTTCTAAAGGGTTTTGCAACAGATTTGAAAAGTGCTATATAAATAAATGTGCTAATAGATAATCCTATGATTACATGCTGGTGGTGTGTCCCTGCCTGACTGTACCTCTCTGGCGTCCAGCAGGTGGTCTGGCAGCAGGGACCTCTTGCTGGAGTAGAGTGACGAGCCCTTGTGGAGCTGCGACAAGCTGAAGAAGGTAGCGGCGTTCTGGCTGGGTCGGCGCTGGGACATGGGTGAGCTGCCGCTGCCTTGAGACGCCATGGAGTAGCTACGCGACTTGGGTGGAGGATTACTCTGGTGGGAGAGAAAAGCACTATCAAAAAAAGTGAGTGTGAAAGGTTTCTTAGGTGTGACATTGGTCTATTTCAATTCAGAGGGTAAAAAGTGTTATGAAGCAATATATAAGTAATATAGCATTTAGCATAAGTAACGTCCCACCATTCTCAAAAATAACAAAATACTTTTCAGCGAGCTTTGAGCGGCGCTGCATTTTGATTTTCCATGTATCTCACACCTAAGGCAACAAAATAGGTTGTGGACAGCAAAATAGTACCTTGATCAATATCAAGATCAATGGTAGTGATAGCTTTTAAGGCAGGCTGAAACCCGATATCGGCCTATGTAAACATTAATATTTCAAAGGTCAACAGATTTTGCACTGCTGCCAGCTTCGGTCGATTGCTTCTTGGGCGTGAGAGGAAGGAAAACAGGAAACTGGCGGCTGAAACTCACATCTGATGTTACCAAATCACATTTGCTGTGCTACCCACAGATGATCACAGACACAAATATAATTAATATAGAAATAATAACAGAGAGATGTGCCTTGTACCTAGCTGCATTTGTGTTGGAACCATAATGACAGAAAAGAATGCCCTAAAGGGTGTTATGACTTTTATACAATGTAGATGTCTATTTCCCATTGAAATGCTGATGTCCTGTTTGTGAAGGAAAAGAAAATAATGACACCTTCCCTGCCATCGGTCTTTGAAAGTGAGCTAGTACCAAACATTTAACCAGTACACTGCAGACCTGCATCAAACTAAACTGTGAAGCAATGTAAATCTATGCCATGCTAGTACAGCTAGTACACACAAGAGAGTGAGAACGAGAGGAGAATGATTACTGCTGCTCCAATCTTTGACTTTCAAAATCGGAAACACAAACTGTCGCACAATCAAATGCATTTGGTCAGAAATGAAACAGTTTTTTGGTAGCTTTCATTTTATTTTAGAAATCAAGCAGCACAGAGCTGCTTTGTGCTACAGCGACAAAATGAAGAGGAGAAAATGTGAATCAGGCATGTAATTAATGTTTTAATCAATTTATTAGGCAAAAGTAAAAATAGAAACATACAACAACACTAAGTATTTAGCAGTACAGACTTTCAAACAATAATAAAATACATTATTTTTACCATCCATTGTTGACATGGCTTCAATGAGCCCTGTCCCCTAAACAACTCGGGTATCACAGAAAATGATTTCCCAGTTGTATTTACCAGCGTGTTGGCTTGTTCATGTGTGCACAAATCGCAATTACAAGCACTTGAAGGCAGCATATGCTGCCGATTGATCGGCCACTGATCAAAATTGGACGGTTTCTAAATACAAAAATGTGATTGAAAAAGCCAAATTGCCTACATGAACCTTGCATGTGTGTGTATAGGAACAAGAGCGAGAAACAGACAAAAGGAGGATTATATGATAAACAATGATCCTTGTAAACATCAGTGTGTACCTCTATGGTTGTGTATGCATGTGCACATGGAGCCCATTGTCTTACCTTTCCCATGGCCTCTGTGTGGTGCTGTGTGCAGATCTGCAGTCTGCTCACCCAGTGCTGCCTTTCTTTGGCATCGGTGGCTGAAAGACAAAAAAAGAACAACCCTCATTACAGCTTCTCCAGGCTGATCTTTCTAAGCATTGATTGTTTTGTTCTATTCCCTCCCTCGCAAAACATAATGGAAAAAACATCCAGATCAATATGGCCCTGATGGATGATGATGGCAGTAGTTAAAACAAGTAACGGTAAGATGACTGGCTTGACTGTAAGAGAGTGGTAGAACAACCTGGGCCCTGAAGGGCTGACTGGACCAGCAAACGTGATACACTATGTGGTCCATGTGATGGACCAGAACGACGCCTTATTCCTTGTGGGATGAATAAATCTGTAATGCCAGACTGAACTGACTGTAATTGTCAACAGTAAAAGATGCTACGCTATCACCCTGTGCCCTTGAGAAAGGCACTTGCATGCTCCAGCGGCGCCTGCTCTGTGGCCGACACTGTGCCGCTACCATCCTTCCTTGAGTTATATTGCTATTCTGTGTGAGGCTTCTGGAACTGGTAACTGTGGGGAAATTGTACAGATTTTCCAATGCCTCATCCAGTGGGCCATGAAGATTGTATTTGATTGTGCTGTAATGTATGAAATGGTTCATCATTTCATAATGCCACATCCAAAGACACAGTGTTTCACATCAATACATCAATTTATTTATGGCAGCCCGCCATAATACTGGACAGATCCACCACCACAAATACAATTTCTAAATGATTCAATAACATAACAGAGCTTTGCTCTGGATGCACAGTACTGTCAATCATTTTATTCCATGACCTTTGCCCACCCCAACTTGCCTCCAACCCAAATAATCTTAAATCCTGTGGAAATACAGAAGCAAGGTAAGCTGAACTACTGAAATCACAGCATGTGCATACAATTTGTATGAACTAGTATCAGACATGCCTGTCAGACAAAAATGTCGGTGTATGTGTTAAGGACAGGTACACACCCCTGAGCTTGTACTGCTCCCCGCTGATGGCGTTGACAGTGAAGGTGTGGGAGTCCTCATCGCTGGGGGAGATGACGGCCCCTGCCAGGGGGAGCGTGCCACGGGGCTTCTGGGGTCGCGACTGCTCATTGACAAAATACTCCAATAGACCCGCCTCGTTGTTTAGGACAAAGAATCTGCATAGCGTCAGAAGGAGAGGACAGGATAACATACAGGGTGGGAAATGAACACAAGCCGCCATGTCGAAAGGTTTGTCTGCTCTACCAACCATTTGTGGCATTATTTGGTGGCTCTATTCTAAAAATGTTTCGGCTGTCAAAACAGTGAAAGTGACTGGTGAGTGTTGGAACATATTAGCCACTGTGGTCGGTTGACAAAAAAAGGTTTCTTGCCCTGCTAATACGGGTTACACATAAACATACACACCAGACATTTTTGGGGTGATAACATACGGGCTATTATCTAGCTCAAACAAGGATGTGGTAACTCACCTATATTGCCACCCTGTGACCAGGTTAGTGTATTTCATTAGGTAGCCATCAATATTCTCCATGTGGTCACTGGATTGAAAGGTTATCAAGCAAGAGGTGAGGAGAGAAGTCAAAATAATTTTACTGAGCACACACTCATACTAAAACACACATTAACACACAAAAACACAAGACAATCAAAGTATACCACTCCATTCATCTCAGTCCAAGAAGTTCATTAGGAGGTTGTTGTTGGAAATCTAATTTGATAATGAATTTAATAATGAATATAGCAAATTAAACATAGATTGAAAAACACTTTGTTAAGCACAGCATGTGTGTATCATATTTGTGCGGCTGGTAACTGGCTAAGTTGAATACGTTTTAATTTAACTAGTAAACTAACCCAGCTAACGTTAGCTGCATGACAGTGTTAAAGTTAGCTAGGTAAATAACCACCCACCTGTACTGCCAGCCTTTGGCACTTGCCCTCCCCGAGCTCGGGGTCTTGCTCTGGGGAAATACATCCAGTTTGCCATCGTTATCCGTAATTCGTATAGCCGTGGTTTCCCCTTGCATAGTCATGGCATGAGCTCAGCTAGCTAATGGTAGCACACTAATGTTAGCTGGCAACAAAACCTGCTTTGAACGCTGAACGCCAACTAAGTTAGCTTGCTAGCGTTAACCTGTGAAGCAACCAAAGATCTGATAAAGCAGACGAGCCTCGCTTAGAGATAGACCTGTGGGTTCATCGCCTATTGAAACGCAGCCCAATCACCACAGACGTTGACTAACTAGATAAGTGAACTCATCGATGACAAACCATTGTTTATTATCCTGACACTATGACTAGCTAGCCTGCTATTGACTGCTTCGGCAGGAAAAGAGTCATGTGATCCGTTCACGACGATACTTCCGTGTTGTCAGAAGGTGGGCGTGCGCCCCGTTTAGTTAATGAAATGTTTCACTTCAGTGCAATGTACATTCACAATACGATTAAAATACAACAAAAACAATAAGAGAAAAATAAAAATACACACACTTCCGAATTTTAGAGGTGTTGTACTATTGTTTCAAAATATATGATTGGGTCTGTGTAAAAATCATTTTCAGATTTATGTCCTTGCCAAAATTATATTCACGGTCCTTCAATCAATCCAAAGCGTTGTTACATTAATACATTTTGCTAAAATATGTTCTACAGTTTCCACCATACATTCCCAAATAAACATTTGTTGTTTAGGTTGAAAAAGTGGACATTTTCTTTAAATGGCGAACCACCCTAATTTACTCATGTTATCCAAACAGAAGCTGCGTCAAACTAGACCAGGAGAGCTAGGGAAAATCTTAAGTAGGGCGATTTTACCTTCACAATAAAAGTATAAAATGTGTCAATTGGAAAAAAATAAGTATCGGGGTTTATTTTTATTTATTTGAAACCTTTATTTAGCCAGCCTTTAGCACCAAGACGAAAATAAAAGCTGCAGACCAATAACATGCATGTGCAAAGTCAGAATAAAGTCAGACACATAAAAGTAAGAGCAAGGTTAAGAAGGAGATAAGAAAGAGTGTATAAAATCAAAATGCAATTAAAATCATCACGTCAAGATATTTCCAGTTCAGCTACAATGGAGTTTGATAGCAGAACATTTTAGTAATTCAAACTACTTTGTAAAAAACGATCATATCTACCTACATGGGCATGATGATGCATAATATTTTCACTGCACATTGTATAAATGGCTATTTATATTAAGGAGGTGGAGCTGGACAGATTCTTCCTCAAATACATCTTTTCATTTCCACTTTGTTCGCCAATATGCGCATTATCTCGAAAATTCTGACCGGAAGTGTAATTCTAAATTCTGTCTCGCTTGACGCTGATACGATACTAAATAATACATGCCCAGTAAAAAAATAAATTTAAAAAAAAATTAAAAAAATCATGCGCTGGACATTTGTGTCTTTTTTCCCCTCCATGTGCACTCACTGTATTCATCCTGCTTCGTGGAAGTTAACTCAATCTGGGATAATAAGAGGCGGTATAAGTATTGTTTGCATGCTAGAAATAAGGGATGAAGTAGGTATTACTACTGTGGTAAGGGAGTTAATGCTCGGTTATTGTCGCATGTCATTTCAACTTCAGCAGAGACAGAGAGGTGGAGGCATGGAGACGGGAAGGGGGATGTACCAACCATGTATAGGGCGTATAAGGAAGTTATTATGGCCAGGGGTATAAAAACAACCAGGATAATCTACAGTTGAACTAAACAGCTGGATTTGCTGCTTCCAAAATGCCTGGAAAGAAAGTCTGCATCATCGGATCTGGAAACTGGTAACTTTTCCTTTGGCTTTCTGGAGACGCGTTCTTCAGAAACAAGCATTTTGGTCTACTAGATGCAAGTTTGTAGCCTCCGGCGGCGCACTGTAGCACCGTTATTGCTGTAATTTGGTTTTGTTACGTAATCCTAATCATGACCTAATAATACTGGGAATTACAGTGTGTGTGTGTGGTACTCAATACTTTTCTATAGGGACTGAGCTGTGATATTTATATAGTTTTTGTAGTTATTGTATAGTGATGTGTGCCTCTCTCTTGTCTTGTACTTTCCCCTCGGGACAATAAAGAGCCATCTAATCTAATCTAAGGTACATTTTACTGGCATAGAGTTCATTTCCTTTATCACAGGTCTGATGATCTGACTTTCCCAAACTATCCAAAACCGGGCAGACCTGTTTTAGCTTGCTGTAGGTCTGTCTGGGTCATATTTGGGTTGGGTGGAGCCCTATGAACCTGCGAGGACCTTTGGCTTCATGTTGTCCTTCTGACCACATCCCTACGCTTTCTTTCCAGGGGCTCTGCGATTGCCAAAATCATTGGGCACAATGTCAAAGCATCCAACAGGTTCGACCCAATAGTAAACATGTGGGTTCACGAAGAAATGATCGATGGAAAGAAGCTGACGGAGATCATTAATACAGAGCATGAAAACGTCAAATACTTACCAGGTCACAAGCTGCCCAGGAATGTGGTAAGTGTCCCAATTGTCCATTTGTTCATTTTGTCATCCAAGTGTACTTATGTGATAACTCCACGCGTTCCTCACCTGAATTACAGAACTCGTGGAAATGATTCAGGCTTGAGGTGTGTAATTTCTAGGACAAGAGAAAGGGACCTTTTCAGGCCAGTAAACTAAATTAAAATGCATGAGCCACTTTTATTAGTTTAGCAGACAAACTGCTGTTTAATATACAAAAGAGTCTGTTTGGTTCCCTACCCTACCAGTGTGGCTGGAAGTGTAGACAAACAGACAATGCCAACATTTACTACTCACTTAAGCACTCTGGCACTCTAATGTTTCAGGAAAGGGCGCGGCCACAATCATACACAGGCGTCAAATTTCATGAACTACTTGGCTATCTGACTTTGACTTTGTTCATGTTCAAGTTCATGTCCATTTTCTGGGTGTTGTCGAAAGTCATTCTGGGAAATGTAGGATCTCACTAACTGAAGTAGAAGTAGACGAAGCAGGTTGAGGGACACCAAAAAAAGTAACATTTCCAACACTTCATCTAGGTGGCGGTTCCAGACGTCACTGAAGCCGTGAAGGGAGTGAAGATCCTCGTCTTTGTAATCCCGCACCAGTTCATCGGCAAAGTCTGTGATCAGATGAAGCCCCACATCACAGAGGGAACTATTGGGATATCTCTCATCAAAGTAAGATCCCTCCGGACTTCTTGTTTCTAATTCACTCCCAGACAGCAAAAGAGGAAATACTGCCGTGACATCACGGGATCTCTCAGTTGAGCAAAATAGAGAAATCACCACAATGAAACTTGAAACTCTATCACCTCATTACGTACGTAAAGGAAAGTTTACTGAGGTTGTATGCTTGGTTTTTAGCAGCACATTGCTTCACACTTTCAAACTGGCGACCTTCCTCCCGCCACCCCTTATGACTGAAACCAGCCCAGGGAACGGACACAAGTTATAGTAGAAAGTTATGGTAGGCTATTAAATGTTGTGCATGTTGACGGGGCGTTTTTTTCCCCATCGCTTGTCGCCATCCAGGGCATCCACGAAGGACCGGAGGGATTGAAGCTCATCTCAGACATCATCAGAGAGAAACTGGAGATCGAGGTCAGCGTCCTGATGGGGGCCAACATCGCCAACGAGGTGGCAGATGAGAAGTTCTGTGAAACCACCATCGGTTAGACGCTGTTTTTATTACCATCATCATCGGAGTCGGTTCGTTATTCTGGCATTCAAGTGCGCAGAAGCCACTGTAACGATCTGATCACTGTTTCATTCTTGTTACTTGCATGCAGAGGGTGATTTAACACAGACTGTGGCAAGAAAACGCCGTATTACTTCCCTACCCCGCCATTATTTCATGTGAGAAACCACTGCTCGTATGGAATTCTGTTTTTTTTTAAGTTAACCATGTTCAATGCAGGGGCAAAAAACGAGGCAAATGGCCTTATCTTCAAAGAGCTGATGCAGACTCCCAACTTCCGCATCAGTGTCGTCCAGGAGAGTGACACAGTGGAGTTGTGCGGAGCTCTCAAGGTAAAGCCATCATCTCTACACTAAACGCAATGCACGATTGTAGATTTACATTTTTTGTTGGCTGAAAATGTTCTAGAAAATACACTTTTTTTTCATGACACCCTTGTTTTTAATCAGCATGTTCTTGGTTCATACTATCCAGAAGAAATGAATGACACCTTTAAGTTGGTCGTCCAAATTTTTAAGGTCTTTGGATTGAAAAGTTGAACAGACAATGAAAGACAGATTATGGCTATCCTTTTTTGACCTTGCTTACAAGGCGAAACGTTCCACAATCTAAATTCAGTCTCAGTGTCTTCAAGCACTCTCCCATTTCAGCAAGTTCTGTACTTGTCTCTGTCAGAACATTGTAGCTGTGGGCGCTGGGTTCTGCGATGGCCTGGGTTTCGGGGACAACACTAAGGCAGCAGTGATCAGGCTGGGGCTGATGGAAATGATTGCCTTTGCCAAGATGTTCTGCCAGGGCCAGGTGAACTCCGTCACCTTCCTGGAGAGCTGCGGCGTGGCCGACCTCATCACCACCTGCTATGGAGGACGCAACCGCAAAGTTGCTGAGGCCTTTGTCAAAACCTCCAAGGTGAGACGGACAGAGAGATTTACTGTTATTGTTTTGACTCAAAGGAATATATCAAGTTTTTTGGGAGATTCGTGTGTTGGTCAGCTAACCCGTTAAGTGATGAGGACCTAGACACCAAAATCATCCATGTGTCCCTGGTAGATTGCTGGCCCTGGCGTCCCATGTTAACCCACTCTTTAGCATACACTGTGTTGAGTGACAGTAGGTGAATAGCATTAAAGTGAGGAAATTAAAACTTATAGCAGCTCTGAAGCTAAATGCTAAGGAATCTTAAATGTTATGTGGCTAAGGAGGGCATTCTTGTGTAGGAGATTGGTCAAATTTACACAATTTTTAAATTTTTTTTTTTACCAAGGACTACTTTCTCTGCTTATACAGGAAGTGAACATGGTGGGTGATGGGAGACTGTGTAGAGGTAAAAATCAGTGTGCAGTGGATAAATACATAGCTGGTCATCTGAAATTGTTCCAAAAATAAATCTGTCTGCATCAGATATATTGAGTTATTAATGTTTCATTCTTAAAATGTATGAATCTAATAAATATAATATATAATAATAAAAACCACTAACGACTCTTTATAACTAAAAGGTCTTTGGATTACTTTGGATAATGCTAGTCGTCTACTATCACTCAACATAGTGCATGCTAAAGAGTTAGCATGGAGCACCTGAGTGAACAATCTACCGGGGGCACATGGATGACCTTGGTGTTGACCAATGGGCCAATCTCTCAAAAACTTGGTGCATTTCTTTATGGACTATTGAAGACTAAATACATGTAGATAAAATATGTCACACAAGTGCTGAACAACGGTGAATGTGTGTGCTCTTGCATGTGTGCGGTTTCCCAGTCGATTGCCGAGTTGGAGGAAGAAATGCTCAACGGCCAGAAGCTGCAAGGCCCACAGACCTCGGCTGAGGTGTACAAGAGTCTACAGAAGAGGGACATGGTGGATAAGTGAGTCCGTCTTCCTCTGACAGAGGATCTTTGAAGCATTGATACCAAATGAATAAAATTGAAGTCAGATGTGAACTCTGGCTCCATCTGGTGGAGCTAACAAACACATGCACATTGTTACCTACAACTTCACACTGATTATTTAATTAGCTGCCACATATAACAGGCTAGATAACGTACTGCCATATCCAGTCAATCCGGATAAGAGTGCGAACTAAATGGCTAAAATGTGTAAAAAGTATTTAACTTATTCAGTTTTTAAGATGGGAAATGAGAACCAGACGAATGGCAGTTACGTTTTGGACCAATTATAACAAATAATGTCAATTAATGTCAGTTAATGTCATTCTTAGGAGTAGTTTCCTTGAAATATGTTGGGTATTTGTACGCCTTTGGAGAATTTGTTCATTATATTCACATACCTGATACCTAGTCCAATACGTTGTAGGGCTGCATGAGCGGGGCTAAATGATAATCTCAAATTAATTCAGCCCTAAAACAATGTTTAGAAGCAGAACTGTTTGAAAAGTTGAGTTGTGTTGAGCACAATCGTCAAGCAACATTCCTGCTCTGAAAAAGTCTTAAACTGTCTTCAATCACAGTATCTAAAACTTAAAAGGCCTTGAATACAGTTAAATAAAGCATTTCAAGTCTTAAATTCAGTTTTAGAGGTCTTTAAATGTTGTGGTTTCTGAAAAATCAGCCCAGTCACGCACACCTATATTCTAAGATGAAAATGTTATGGATCCCGATGGGGAAATTAGATCAATTTTGATTTATCTACAATTGTTTTCATTCTCATGTTTATTTCAATTGCCAAATGTCTCTTGAATTCCTGCAGACACCCTGTACTAAATTGAGTCTGATTGGATATTTTCTCCTGTAGGTTCCCATTGTTTACAGCAGTCTACCACATCTGCTTTGAGGGCAAGGAAGTGAAAGAGTTCATCAGCTGCCTGCAGAACCACCCACAGCATATGTAATAGGACTGCTCGCAGCTCCTTAAATAGCAATTTACTGCCACTAGAGGGCAACGGGATCCATGAGATGTGAACGCACAATACAAAAAAGAAACCACACAAACTAACTACTAAGCAGTACTTCTACATTTTAAGTTATATTTTGTGCAATATAATAGTCACATTGCTTTTTACCTGTATTTTATTTAGTATTATCAATGTAGGAATGCTTGATAACGTATAGGTGTTTTTTTTGTGTGCATCTGTATCAAGCATCTTTTCTAGGGCAGACCACTCTGCTTCAAATTCTTTATAATTTTGCATGGAGGTACGTGAGTAGTTTCAACTACCTGACGTTTTTATGATCTCAAAATAGTCTTTGTTTTGCATTTTCTTATTTTTTGCATTTTGTTTAGCATTTTCTTATTTTTTTCATTGTGGAGTTGATATTTCCTCAATAAAATGGACTCATAAGAATGTGAAATCTGGCTTTACCTGGATGCTTACCTGGGTGCTATGTTGTGGTAAAAATCATTTTGTACAATTCAAGCCTTTCTCATTCATTTCACATCCTATTTTCTATCGTCACACGGAGGCGCACCTTCCTCATCAACGTGTAGTGGCGGTGTTAGACGAGGTCTCCATAATCCTCCCTGAGGCAAACGGTAGATTACACCGGGACTGATGTGAGATCAAAGAACAGAAAACAGTTTTGCAGTGTAATCACTCACAGCGTATCCTTTCATATCCAGTTATCAAATCAATCCATGCACAGTGTATTTTAAACAAAAGGGAACTCGTCCCTTGAAGCCGACATGCGCTCAGGTCTTTCCAGCGATCCTCGAGGCTACCTGTGATGTGTTGAAACCGATTCCCACGGGGGCCTCAATCACTCAGTATCAGACGGTGGATTAAAGGACAAATAGCATCCTTGTCTTTCCGTATCCTAACCATGTCACAGGTCAGATTGGGGAAAGCTTTGATAGTCCCCCTCCGTCTTCCTGTCTATCTCTATATATCCAGTATATCTCTCTCTGTCTCTCCATCTTTCTACCTGTGTCTCTCCTCTCTCTGGCTGTCTCTCTGACATTTCTTCTCTCTTCAGTACCTTTAGAAGTACACCATAGAGATAAATGACTTCAAATGTTACAAATTGAAGAAATCAAACTACATAACAGAGACAATAAAAAAAGTTTCAATTTAGAAATAATTTCAGAGTTCCCACCAACACACTCAGTCTTTTCATGACATTGGAGGGAAAAGAAAAATCTGGAACATATTTTTCAAATTCAGGGTAGCAGTTGTCTCTTATTTCCACATATTTTTGACAAATAAAAAAAAGTAATTCTATCTCTATCCCATGCAGTGCACAATTTTGATGTGATCTCAGTTCTATAGCCACCCAGGAGTTCTTCAATACTGCCCTTTCTTTGGGATGGTGGATACTCTGATACTTTGCTAGTTGAATCTGATGGCAGGGCTGTAGTAGAATGATATGTTGAAGAGTATAGCACAAAGCTCCACATCTGTTGATCCTTAAGAAACTCCTTAAGCATTATTTTTGCATTTGGAAAGACATGCCTATTATTGCCTATTTTGGTCTTGAATAGGACTCGGTTTGCTCTGGTCTCGGTCTAGACTCCCTTCGGACCTGGTCTTGACTCAAATCTCAACAGGACCTGAATCTGAATCAATCTCTTTCTCTTTCACTTTCTCCTCTCTTTGTTTATCTCTGTCTTCGTCTATCTGGTAACTCTCTGCTGTGGGTATAATTTGACGAGGTATCTTCCCTGCTGGCCGACAGCCCTCTGCAGCCACGGCTGCCCAGATCCCAGGACATCAAAGCTGGAGAGGGGCTCATTGGAACGCTGGGGAGAGGCACCGTCCTACGTTCCCATAGGAGAGCCGGGTCTCGTAGGTCGATGTCCTCCCCTGTATGTGCGCTCCAGCGGGATGGGTCCTCTCATCCAGTAACAGCAACTGTCATCAGAGGTTTTTCGAGAGAGCGCTGAGCCCCTTGTGGTGGCTTGACACAAGCCCAGATCCTCTGTCTCAAAGAGAAGGCCCACCTTCAGATGAGACCCAGCCTTGAAAGAGGAGCTTAATCACCACGGTAACTCATCTGTCGGTACCCCCCACTTACACACACACACACACACACACACACACACACTGTCCTCTAGCGAGAGGCCCCTCAGACAGAGGAGGATAATACCATTACAGCATGGAGTGAGGTCAGGGTTGTTTTTTTGATTTACATGTACCTCACTCCCCCTCTACCTTGAGAAGCAACATTTTTGAATTGGTCACTGAAGTTTCTTTTTACACTGATCCTCCATTCCCAAGAGGAATTGTTTGGAAAATCCTGTTTTCTTTCTCTTCAGCCACTGGAAGTGACAAGTAATGGTCTGGCAACTAGTTGGCTGTTGAGTAATTTAGTTCTGCTGCCCTTCCAAATAACTACTGATGTACATAATTTTGCTATCAGGTGAATATATCCAAAAGGTCAAATTCTCAAGTGGTAATCTGTGAGATCCCCATTGTTTTTATTTAGTCTCCATCTTTGGTGCTCAGCGCTCAAGACTGTGGTGTTTCTGCCTTTCTGTTGATGACGTTTGAGGTGAGGCGTAGGCTGGATGCAGGAGAGAGTTGAGTCCGTGGGTTGACTCGCCCTGTATCCAATTAAGGCTGATTGCAGCTGGGCCCTTTTTAACCTGTGTGTGCATGTGCGAACGAGGGTGCGTCTGAGTTCAACAGGAGACTGGAGTAGATCGAGTCGGACTATGGAGCGGAGAGCGAGACCAGCAGCAGCAGTGGCGGCGACTGACCATATGCCCGGAGGATGCAGCCGGGGGCAGACCTGGAAGAGCTGCCCAGTCGGGGTTGGGGATGCTTTGATGCTTTGGTGCTCAGCAGCTGACCTCCTGCCACTGAAAAGAACATGCATCCTACTTTTAGAGTGCAGACCATCCGATCTTTGTTGTTTTTTGGTCTACGCACCAATTCTGAGCGTCAATTCTTCACCACCCTAAAGGTGGGTAAACCATGACCTTCAGTTGGTGATCAACTATATCATCTAAAACATTAATGTATTGTTTGTTTTGCTTAAAAGGCCCTTTCTTTCATATATGTTACATCAGTTTGATATTACTTAGTGTGATGTTCACCATGGGCCCTAATTTCATCCCGGCCGTTTCCGCCTTCCTTTTTTAATATTGGTGGATGAACTGCTCTGTACATCAGAAGATAGGTAAACCTTTTAAATGTTTAGGTGGTCCACTACATCCCTGAGTATTCAGTTTCACATAATAAACAAAACCCAAATCTGCAGGA
>CABFOQ010016069.1:1408-25045 GCA_900660455.1 Gephyroberyx darwinii | reverse complement strand
AGCTGCCGCTGCGCCCCCCACAGGCCACGCAGAGCATTGAGACGGTACTCCAGCAGGCGTGCGTATGCATTGCTCTGATTCCCGCAGACAGCACGCAGACGCTCGGCCAGCTCAACCGGGTTCTTCGTCTCAAATGTTAGGATCTGGCACAAAGGATGGAGGTGGAGGGAACGGGAGAAAGGTCGAAAAAAAAAGAGGGAGATATTAACAGTAGTCATAACTGTTGTAATTGGTCTGTAGCTTTGTAGAAAAAAGAGTGAGGCAGATATCGCAAAGTGATGATGGCAACCCTACAGAGTGCATTCACTTCATAATCACCATCAAGCACTGGCCTTGTCTGGTTACACACAAATGAGATTTGTTATGTCAGAAGGCAGATTCGCTCAAATAATATGTAGCTAAATCAAATCTAGGGGAGAAGCACAGCAGTGCTTTGAATTTCACTGACATGGACTTAAATAAATAAAAGACACAGACATATAACAGACAGTATTCGAGTTCACCTTAGTCTGAAATTTCACTACAGAATTATTTCTAAGAATATTTGGCTTCATCAATATTCAACCGGGAACTGCTGCAACAGAGGGACTGAGATAAAAATCCTCTTCAAATCGGAATCCTTGACCGAACCTATGGGCAGGTTCAGTCTATTTATGCAACAACAATCAGCATGGTCGGAGATGGCCATTTGCTCCACACAGAAGTATTATAGTGTGGGCCAATATGCCACTGAAATTTTAGATTTGAGCTATCCTATTGATTTTCAAAATGCCTATGGTTTATTGTTATAACTTATATCTACAGTCTACTACGATCATTTTCAAAACGTAAGGCCTGGTGTGTATAGTTCTGTTGGCTAGGAAATAATGGTCAAAGAATGCAAGGCACATTTGGGCTAGCCTATAAGAAGAGAAAACAATGTGCTTCATATGCACTTAGGCAGCATTTCAGATATTGATTACACTGTGTGGCCCAAGAATCATGCACTAGGAAAAAAATCCATTATACCATTTAGCAGGCACAATCTGTATTGATTCCATTTCAGAAATGCTACTAATGTTACGGTAACACTCCTTAACTGGACACTGGGCCTTCTCCACCTTGGTCTACAAAAAGACTGCTGCAAGTGGATAAAAATAGTCAGCATCTCAACACCTACGGTATTATGGCACTGCATGACCTAGTCAGGCAGGTCTAAAAGACCAAAAATGCTGTGGATCATACTATTACCCAAACTAGAAGGACATGGGTATGGCAATACAACAACGAAAGAACGCCTTGATGCCCATTTGCTAGGGGTAGAAGGAGATAATTACTCTGGTGGGCATCAACATGGATATTCCATTTCTATCTCAGTTTTGCTTTTCAAATATTTTTTCCAGTATAGCTTTAAACTCACAATAACTATGTTTATGCTTTTTTTACTCAGTACTCTCAGTGTCCAAATTTGTGCCTGTCCCCCTTTCCAAAAAGCTCATTAATGTGACAAGCTGATGTTAGTTTACTTAGACCCTTTTGTGTAGAGAGTGCAGTTGTTTAACTTGCAAACCATTTACCTCAAACTCCAGTTTAAGATCATGGCAAGTTGTCAGTGTCCACTGATTGCATCATTTTAAGTTAACAAATTACTATAGGTAATGACAAACTCACCTTGCCCCAGGTGGTAGCCCATTGATCATATAATCTATATCGTCACAGAGGAACTATTACTCTGTATTGAATACTGTGGACCCCAAATCAATGGTACATGTGGGAATTCATATAAATCCAAACATGTCCAATTTGCTTCTACTATTGTGTAACTTGCTATAATGCCCCATGTTTGGTACTGTGGCATTAAATACTTACACAAGATATTGCATTCAGTTAACATCTTTTAGCCAGAAATTCCACAAAGTATTTCTTCTTGTTTTGGAACTAGTTAAACAATAAGTGGAGGTTGCAATTAAGTTGTAGTGCTTTGCTTCTCAATGTTTCTAAGCAGGCCTAATCTACCATGAACAGGGAGTGAAAATGTAGAATTGAACAGTCACATTATTTTACCAATCACACTAAGAGCCTAGAGAAGAGCCTCCAAACAGTGGTTTGTTATCTGTCTGAGTGTCTGGTAGAATAGATAAAGTTCATAGCCACAGCTAAAATAACTCAGCAATTGGATGAAGGCTGTGTGTTAGTATCTAACTGAATGGGAGGGAGAGCAATACCAAACAGGTAATTTCTGAAACCACCTTCAATAATTTAGCCCTCAGTATTCAACAACAATTAATGGGTCTACGTTGTGATGCTGTCAAGAGGGAAAAGACATCTGAGGCTAGAAATAACCCTGCATTCAGTAGAACTGAGATGCTTTACTGACCATCAGATCTCTTAATTAACCAGTGTACCAACTGGTCTTCCAACTAGTCTAACATGTGCCTAATGATGAGTAAAAAAAACAATATGCTGAGATCCAAAGATATAATCAACAGATTGTAGGCAATTGCTGCAATTCCCTTACTGATATGTGGGAATAAAATGTTTATGATGACTAAAGCATTTCAGAATGAGTGTGAATGTATGTTTAAAAAATGTAAGTACACTTTGGGCCCGAATTTCCATGTACTGAAATGTTCCAAACATCATGTTCTTTCAAGAAGCCTCCATTCCCAAGGAGTTTGGATAAAAGAGGTTATACTTTAGTACTACAACCAATTGTATTTGCCCAGTCATGTGCACCACACTGTACATTATAAAAATGAAGTCAAGCAGGAAGTATAAGTTGATGAACACAATAGCCTTCACCCAATTGCAGCATACCCACTGCCTATGGGAAACCTCCATGAGAAGGTACAGAACAAGCTGTGCCACCATGCCGATCCCCCCAATGTATTATTATGGGCTTGACAATTGTCTAAGAATACCATACGTACAAATAAATCACACATTTTGCTATATTAGCATATCAATATGGATGCCTTGCCATTTAACTTCATAGAATTTATTAGCCTTGCACCACAAACAAGTAGATAGGGCTGGGTAGCAGTGTCACTAACAGTTTTACATGTTTCATTCATAGAAGTTAAAATTTGACTGATAATAAATGTAACAATGACAATATGAGTAGTAAGATAGGCTAGCCTAATTATGGCTAACCTACGGTAACATTTTAAGAGATGTGAAACATGTTCATTAGTCTAATATTCATTATCCACCAGCAACCAGACATTACTGATACCAAAAGTGAATGGTCTTTAAGAGAGAATACTGAGGCAAGCTTACTTTCTAGATTGCTCTGTACTACTAACCTTCGCTGATTTACCTGGCAATAGGTAAATCCACCCTCAGTTTTGTAATTTACCTTTTTATTGTACCCACTTTCCCTCAACCTGCCTTCTCTACTTCAGTTAGTGGTTTTCTACATTTTCCAGAATGCCTTTGACAAACCTCAGAGAATTGGCATGAATTTGCTGCTGCTGCATACATGTCGTGGGACGAAACGGAAAGATTTCCTATTGCTCAGACCTGGAAGAATTCACATGTTCATCTAGTTGGGAAGCCCTTGGCTATTGCTAGCTAGCTCCATAGCAACAACTCTTTAATAAGTTGATTTGTCAACCAATTGAACTGCAGCAGGTTCTTCACCCAGTTAATCATAAACAGAGTTGATTGTGCAGAAACGTACAAGTGCGGATATAACTAGTAATTATCATTTCTATTACCTTGAATTGTGGATTTTTTTTAGATTCACAGCAACCATGTTTGACATCATTATTGTCATTTGACATTATTTGTCATCTCAGGTGGGAGATATCGGGGCCTTCAAAAAGTTCCCATATTTCCTAGTCGGAATTACCACTACTAGGTTGATGAGATTGTTTCTTCCCAGTCGGCAAAGGAATGCATCATCAGCTGTGGGTTTTACGTGTAGGTGGAGAGAGCCATAGCGGTAGTGCTGCCTGTTGTTGCCAGTGGAGAAAAAGGAAAGTCTGTCCCTTATGCAAAACACAACATGACACCAAAACCTGATGCTTATCGTTGATGTTTTAGATTGTTGAAATTGTTTAGATTGTTGAAATTTAAAGCTGCGCTGGCAAAAGCTCGACGTGACGTCACGTCGTCCACGTTTGGGCAATTAATCACGAATATATGAAACTATACACAGCCAAATAATAAAATACAGCCAGAAATACATGTATATAGCCAATAGCTGTTAACGTGTTTTTTTTTTATCTTTAGCGTTCAGTCTCTATCGGCATCTGTGTCATATCTTTAGCTGTTAGCAACAATATCACTTCCGGTTTTGCGATGTTGCCTGTAAAATAAAAGCGTGGCTTCTAGTTTGTACCCGAGTGGAATTAATGTCAGGAAAGAGGCTTTGTGTGAAACGACAGTTGGCTGTATAGCTATCTTAAGACCCACAATTCAGTCAATACCCCATCTAGACCATACCTGACATAGCATTTCTTATATACGTTTAAAGTACACCAATACAGGTTATATTTTGTTTAATGATCACCGTGGTCTAATAAGTGGATTTTGCTGCTGTCTAAATGCTACAACAACTGTGTCACCTATAGTCTTTAAATGTCTGTAGATTCTGATATGAATGATGCTACAGAGAATATTGGTCTCCACGTTGGCTAGATTTGTTTAACAATAGACAATAACAATAAATGTGGTCAACTAAGTGCAGATCTGGCATTTTGGGGGGGGTTGGCTGCATACAAAAGCTACTGCATCAACAATGTCACCTATACAATGTTGAAGCTTTATTACATGATATCCGATGTGCGAAAGTGGCAGTATGTACTATTTTTATGCAACTTGTTTAGTTATAACAGCATAGAACTATAATATATAATCTATTTCCAAAACACTGACTTTACACTTAACATAAATATTTGTCTTTACAGCAATTAATATTTCATTAACGCGTTTGACTCGAAACACCAAATGTACTTTCAAATTGACTTTTATTTTGAAAAACAACCGGTAACGTATTGAAAACTGTTGCTGACTTGATCAAGCAAGCAAGGTTGGAACGAGAGAACGTTAGCACTAACCAGTATCATTGACTGTCTGAATGGATGTTGCTGTTGAAAATGAAAAACATTTACATTAAAATAACCAAGTAGTAGTAGTGTCAGACGTGTGTGTGTGTGTGTGTGTGTGTGTGTGATCTTTCACCTACCTCTTGCTCAGTGTCCCCCTGTTCTGACACTCCAATTTCACTGGGCAATTCAGCCAGATCTGTGACCCGAATAAGTCCATCGTGAAGGAAAATTGTCTCCTCCTTCACTGAGAGCCACTGGGACGAATCCACGGCCCCGGAGCCCATCGCTCTCTCCTCCGACAAAGATGCCAAAGAGGGCGAACATTAAAAATTCAGTAACTGAAAATGACAGAAACGCCCTAGCTAGCCTGCTAGCTAGCTACAATAACATATCGTCGCCGTCCACTTAATGCTGTTTGAGAAGGTAGACTGTATTCCTATCGATACGCGCTGGTTGTCAGCTAACGTTAACCGACTACAGTAAGGCAGTGGACAGGGCAGGTCCTCTTCATATAATTCAGGTGCTCATACCGTACCAATAGCGGCTGCTAGCTGGCTGGCTTGGTTAGCTAGTAGCATAGCCAGCTAAAGGTAGCTAACGCGTACGCTATCGTTGCCGACCAGTGGGCGTGACACTCGTAATAAATCCGTTATTACACTGCACCTTTAAAAATTATATTTTTCTAGATGTAGACGGCATCTGAAGTAAGCTCCCTTCAAGTAAAAAATGAAGACCAGACAGCTCCGTAAACGGTCCAACCCCTGTATCAGTGGTTGGATAAGATAATGAGAAGCTCCCAGCTGTCAGTACGACGCCATGTTTCCAAGGCCCACTAGCTGTTCCCAGCATGCACTGCGGGCTAGAATAAGATGTCAAAAAATTATGAGTTGATTACGGTGCTAACCAGCTAACAGAATATTAACCAACTAATTAATAGTACCAGTAAAGGGGGTAATTCTAATATCTGGAGGAGTATAATAATATACCGTCGTTTCCCATTTTAAGGTACCTATGTGAGGTAACCCGGGAATATTTTATTCAAAACTTCTCATTCATTATCATTTGTAGCAGATTGTGGGTTGTTTTGGAAAGCAGAGCAGGACAGAGTATCTGATTATCCCTCGTTGACTCGATTTGCAATGCAGATAGTAGGGCGCCACCCTGTGGATATTTGTGGAAATGCCCTTGACATGTGATTCCAAATCAATTCATTAATTCATACAAATAAATACAAGTAAATGATTTTATTGCGTTTTCTGTGTGTAAATTAGTATTATGTGGCGTTACATTACAGGTCTGTATTAATATATTACATATGTGTCCAGGGCATACACAATATATCAAAATCTGAGCACTTGATTATTTCTTCTATTCTGGTTTGATATTACAGCTCATTTTATTATCATGTGAGCTGTGCAATACAATCAGCCTCTCTTCCCAGGCTCAACAATCGTCAGGCATCGCCTATAAAGGTGAACAGGAATCCCTCTTCTTCGGTCTTTGCCTGATTTATGCACTCCAGCAGTGTCTTTTTCCTCTATCTTCTTAAGTGCTTGAAGTAGGTCAGAGGCTTTAGAGAAGCTGGCAGCACAGCTAGAAAAGAAATATATTAAAATATCAATGACAGGCTCCAACATCATAATCTGTCACACAGGCAAGTAACAAGTATTAATGCACATTAGACAGAAAACTGGCACAGCTGCCATCAAAAGTTGTTAGTCTCATTTATGTGAATCTCTATCAGAGTTTAAAACCTTTTTCTTTTGTAGCATTTTTTCTCCTTTGGCAGTTTGAAGCAGTATTGAGAGACAAAATCCATCAGGAGGGAGGGGAGAATATTGGGCATCTTGAAGTGTTCAATCTGACTAGCCAACCTGTAAAATTAACAAACAGACAAGCAGGAGATATTTATAAGCTCACATAGAGACACACATTGAGAAGCAGGGCAAGTAAAAAGTAAGAGATGAAAAGATTAAGTGAATGTTTGCGTGCATGTGAGCAAGCGAGATTCAGTGGAGCTTGCAGTAAGGACAAGTCTATTCACTTTTCACTATTCACATTTTTTTTACTCCGTACATAATTAGGACTGAGGAATGATAGGCTCAGCATGCTTGTGCATCATGAGGGTAGTGTACATATAAACCAAGTGTTGAGCTGTTGTCTTACCGGCTGGTACAATCACAATGATAGACAGTCTTTGACTCCATGTTCTGTAGATCATACTTCTTTTCCAAAGGAGGAATTTTGTATTTGCATTCAACCAAATGTCTGAGACTTCCACACAAGAGCTGATTGTCTGCAGGACCAAAAATAAACATAGATTACCTCACAGTACCAACACTTCTTTACATACAAATAGACATTAATACAATAAAAAGTAACAAGAATTTCTTGTGTTTTCCAAAAAGTTAATATCTTGCGAGATTCCTAGAAAAACATAAAGAACTTTGAAGAAACTGGGCAAGTTGAAGACAGAAAAAGCCAGACCCAAAACACTGTTTGCATCTGATGAACAGTACTTAAAGGTCACTTCCTTGAGGGACAGAAGGAAATCCAGTGAAGTATTTGCTCAGCATCTGGCACCAAAGTACACGCTCCGGCTGTGAGAAGAATTCTCACAAGAAATGGACTTGTAGGCCGTGTTGCAACTAAGAAACCATTCTTGTGGAAAAGCGACAAGCAGAAGAGATTGCAGTATGTGAAAGACCATAAAGCATGGAGTGACAACCAGTGGTAGAAAATCTTATGGAGCAATGAGTCAAAATTAGACATTTTTGGTCGCCAGTATGTCAGGAGAAGAGTTGGCGAGAAGAAGTGACTGACCCATTCCTCCTCACTGGTTGAAGGTGTGCTAATCAGTGAAATCACCTGCTTAGGTTGGCAAAAACTTTACCTTTCAGCACGATAAAGACCCTAAACACTCTGCAGACATGATTAAAACCTACTAGGAGTGGAAGTCTGCAGATGGAGTACTCACATTACGATATTGGTATTAGACTGGCCACCTCAGAGCGACTTCAACATAATTGAAGCTGAGGGATCGCGTGGAGAGGGAAAAGAACAAAAAGCAGCCAAAGTCAAGAGAAGAGTTATGGCAGATCCTGCAAGAGTCTTGGAAGAATTTAACACAAATTGCTTCAGTTTTGCATTCTAAGGAAGGCCACGCAAAAGGTTTTGTTACATTTCATTGTATTAATGTTTCTTTGTTTACTTCAATGTTATTTACTTCATATGTAGTGTTTTTGTTTTTTTTAACAAATAAACACTTACTGCTCAGATGAATGGCTTTAATCTAATTTGTTATAGAGTGGCCTAAGACTGCTGCACAGTACTGTAGCTTAATAATACATTATTTTCTTTACATCTGCACTCAAGTTTTTGTTCCATACAAAAAGCGTCACTTTCTCTGTCACATTTTCACTTATTGTACTCAGAACACAGGCAGTACTGTAATCAACATACACACTCATGATGGCGTTTGTGATTCTTGCATCACGCGGTGCCCCTCAATGCTTGTCTCATAGCTCTCCCTGGTGTCACCATGTTTGCTTGTAACGAGGCGGTGTTGTAAGCAGAGAGGTTTTTCATGATGTCATGTCATTGGCCAGGGCAATGTGGAGTTAGTGCACTTGGGTCACTGTTACAGCAGCTGTAGCAGCGCTCCTATCATATTATGTAATGCATTAGTTTGGTTCAGGTTTCTGATAGGCTAGTGGTACTACCTGTTATCATGGGCTTCTGGTTTGTCTTGTCCAATAGTCCATACGTATTCCTCTGCTTTGGAGACTTGCCATGCCGATGACGAGGGACTGCTGTTTGTGGCCCTGTCTTTAGTTTTGTTTTGATGGACATTGTAGTAGTAGCTGTATTCCAGAGTCTTGTTGAATTCTTCTCACAACATTTCTTTTTAACTTTTTTATGACTTTTGGTGGTTATTGTGGTCACTGCTGCAATGGTTGTTTGTGGATGAGGTGCAGCTCTTGGTGTTGTAGGTGGGGTGCTTTGTGTTGTGGATGCTGTTTTCTGATATGACTTTGTGGTCGCCAATAGAACTTGGCTTTTGTGTGTGGCATATGTTGTCAGCTCTTTTCTGCTGCCCTTCTTTTTGCCCCGTTTCTTCTTATTTGCTATAGTTGTGTTGATTTCAGAAGCACTTGTGAGAGCTAATCGTTCTAATGTTAATGTTGTCCTCTGTACCGGGGATGCAGCTAGAGTTAAAGGAGTGGTGGTACGTGTCATCCATCTTGGGGGCACTTTGGTGGATGTTGCTGTAGACGTTTTCCTTCTTCTACTGCATCCCTTTCTCACTTTGCGGTGGAAAGTATCTCCCCTGGGTGGGTCTCTGGAGGTACATCTATGTTCACCCTTGGGCAACTTTCTGTTTGGATTGGTCAGGGGGCGTTTCATTACATGGTGCCCCTCAGTATTTGTTGACTCGTTGGTATCTCCGGTGTCACTATATTTTCTTGTAATGCGAGTGGTGTTGTAAGAAAAGGGGTTCTGGAAGACAGCATACGGGGCCTCTTTGGCTACCTTGCACCTATAGAGAGTAAACATGGAAGTTAGAACCCAGCTCTGCCAATGTATCACATGCAGATACTGCACTTGTATCTAATTTAGAAAAGGTACATTTCTATTTTAGATAATATGTTCTGTCGTTTCAGGTACTGTAATTATCATTTTTTCTTTGAAGGTAATTACAGTCACACTGTTTCAATTCAACAGTCACATAAAAATGTAATTATAGCTCATCGGAGAAGGGTATTTTTATTCTTAGACTGTTTGATTATTTTCACTTCTTATTTGGGTTGTTCAATGTAATATCACGGACGCTGGAAATAAGTTAACCATTAACTGATCTTCATTTGTAAGGCAGATTGTTAGTAATCTGATAAACAGAGTTGTGGATTAACAGATCAGGGATGTGGCACTATTCCCTTGGGTATGATATGGGGGTTGGAGTGTAAGGCATGTCATTACAAGACAAGCTACTCAGTTGAAGTGTACAGAAGCTGTTGTTGCTCCAATTTGCTATATTATTATTATTACTGCCTCAGTACAGTATGTCACTGAACAACGGGGCCTCTTTTTTACTGAGCTATCTGACACGTATTGTTGTGTGCCACTTAGGCACAATGCAGCAAGTAAGGTTTTGAGGATGACTATCAACATGTCCCTTACATTCCCCACCAGTACATCTGGGTGCATCTCCTCTGTTGTATGAGCTCGAAGCAGGGCACCCTCAGGAAGTTAAAGAAGCTGTAGCCCACCACATTGGAGATGGTATCATTCACACCAAGAAGACACTGTTGAAACCTGGTGATGGGAATAAAAAGACCAAGCCATTCAGAACTGCCCGCAATGTAACACAATTTAGGACTTAATGTAATAACAACAGGAAAATGGTGGTAGTAATTTAACACATACGGTGGGTAAATATCACTGGATGTTGCATCATTTTATACATATTTTATGCATAACCTTTACAGAATTAGCTGGGAAGGGAATCACTGAAATGTGGGCAGGAATTAGAGGTTAACCATAATACACATGCACTTGTCCACACTCCAAGTGAGGCAAGTGCTGACATCCCTCTGGAATCTCTATGGCTTTAAATAATAGATTTTAAAAGAGGCATGAACTGCTCTCTCAACCAGAAAACACAAATAAATGACAGGACATGCTCACTCCTGACATCAAAAGTTGATCTTGAGGGCTGAATGCAGATTAAATGTCAGTCAGCTTGATTTCTACACAGGGTTGATTGGTTTTTGTATGGCCTGTGCCAACTGGCTGCAAATGTATAAAACATAGGATTGAACACATTGTTGAGTCAACAACTCTTTGTAATTGTAATCAATCAGTCACTCAATTGTACTGTATTTAGGTACTGTATTTAACTGTAAATGTAAGAATCACAGTAAAAGTATTATTACAGATCTTCCTAGTTTATATCAGTTTATATCCATTGGCATAGTGACAAAATGGTCTGATATAAACATTCCTGACATGCAAACACTCCTATTAGAAGGAAGAAGTGCTCCGTGTAAAATGCTATAACCACCACACCCCTGCAGAATTTGATCAACATCAGTCTTCAGACAGGTCTACCCTACTTGATTGCATGCCCACGCCAGCCAGAGAAGTGAGGGGACAGGGGTGAGGGGCGGAGGGAGAGTTACTGTTTGCAGGAATTTCCCTGGAGGGAATGTGTGAATCTGTGACATAGATAGATGATAGCTAGATAGATCCCAAGAATGTAATGGATGCCTGAGAACTGTACACTGAGACTCACCTTTGGTCACAGTCACAGTGTGAGACGGTGAAGAAGTTGGGGTTGAACACCCCGTAATTCACTGTAAAGGCAAGTATGACATGCATGCAATGGTCATGCTCACGGCAGCATCTGTCTGTAGGCTCAAACATTCCTGTGCAGAAGAACAAGAAGGGCAATGGAAGGTGTGAATCTCCACATCATTCAAACATATTATGTGACACTTTGCATGCAGGCAGGTCATCAAGCAGAGATTACTTAGCTGCCAGATGGATAGTCTACTATAGAAGTAAAATGTAGTTGCTGACTTCAAAGAAATTAGGTTATTTTGTTTGAAAGTTAGATGTTTCTGTGTTGTGAGACAGATTTTAAATCACTATAATATTGCCTTTAATATTCCTGGTGACTTTTAGTGTGTCTGTGGTGCTCTATATTCATTGCATCGTACTGCAATGATTTTTTTTAACCTCCTAATGCATCACTATAATATTTCTATAAAAGGCCTGCACAGGTACATATAGGCTACTGTATCTGTGGTACTCAAGAGTGAGATTTAAGGTGTTTTAAGTACTTTATGGTATTCCTATCCTATTCCTATAGTTTTAACCTATAGTAGCTGCTTAATATTTTAAAGTCTTACTCTTTGTCAGTTCAAAAAGAAACAGTGCTGTAACTGCGGAGCAACACGATGGCGGGTATTGCTTGAATTTAAACAAGCGAGTCCTCTCCTCACCTAACTGTTCGTATCCGATGGCTTTGCTTCCAGTGCCGCACCACAGCGTCCCTGGGAATATCCAGGCGCGTTTCCTCCGGGGTTTTACCGCACTTATATCTTGTTTTGCGCGCTTGCCAACCGGCGCACCAGTTGAGTCCCGGGCGCAGGGGCCATCCGGGACCAGCAACAAACTGACATTGAAGCGGGGGGTGATTTCTTGATGCCGAGTGCCGGTTCTGTTGCAAAGGGAGAGGTAGCCCTCCGTGACGAGTGGGTCAGTGTTTACTTCGCATCTCACAGGTCGCATATCCTCGGACCATAGGGTAAGGTACAGTGCGCGGATACCGTACATCTCCTCTCGCAGAAACGTGAGGCGCGTCCGTCCCTCCCCAGCAGGACTGGATCTGTGACAGAAGTGACCTGAATCGATCACATCTCGTGCATTTGACAAAACGAGCGACGATAAGGCAAAAACAACACGCAGTAGATGTCTGCTTTGCATCTCAAGTGGCAAATTGCTGTCAAGAGTTGCCGAAAATTCCCACATTAACGGCAGCATGAATGTGTTTTGGGCTTGTGCACAATGCGTTTCACTCTGCCAGACGTGTGCCGTACAGGGTGCTTTTACATGATGGAGGGAGTTTACTCATAAACCTATAGTTGTAAGAGGCTCGCCAGAAATATGATACTCGATTAACGTGTGTGAGTGGGTGTGCGAGCGCGTGTGTATGTGGCCTGACTCATGAAGTGTTTATACTTGTACAGCCTACCGTTGCAGTGGTGTTTAGCCAAGAACTGCATTTTGGCATCCAATTTGTAGGAGGCAACTACCACGCTTATACAAACTCATCTGGTCTTGTTGTGCTGAAACTCCTGGTGGAAATAAGCGATTCCACGTTTCATTCATTAAACCATAATCTGAAAAATTTAACAGAACCTAGCCTAAACATCCTATTATTAAGAGAAACGTTGAATATATGGTCTACTAACATGTTTTGCACAATACCCAGATTGCATCCAGAAACATGTCCCCACTTGCGACAGTATATTCAAATGAAATGTGTTGGGAAGCAAGTAACACCTTCCACTTTCAATTTGGGATGAACAGAAGTGGAGCCTCAGGCAAACAGGAATTTTTTTTTTTTTTTTTTTTTTTTTTTTTAAACAGTCCAGATTGAAGAGTGTGAGCGTGCATTTGCAACATATAGGGGGCCCCATGTTGCAACTTGACAGCATTGTCCATTTTCCCTCTAACAATTTGGTGACGCACAATACATTTTCTGAAATGAGTGGGCCTTTTCCAAACAGCACTTTCAGTTGTCTCTAAAGTAGGCTATTCCTTTATATTCCATACAACTCTAGGTTGTAGGGTAACATCACTATTGTGCTATTTTAACCCTGAGCAGTCCATATTGGAGCCAGCAGTGCCAGTCGTGTCCTCTGTGTACAGCTAATTGTTTGCTACTTGTAATACAGCTAAGCTTACTTTGTGTATGAGACTATTACATTCATTTATAAGTATTGTCTCTATTGTTATTGTTGCATCATTTTATTACAGTAGTCTAATTTGTTAAGAGAAGTGCTATTCAAATGTAGCTACTGTCCCACTTTATTATATTAAAAGCACATTTGAATCCATTAATTCCTCAAACACTGCAAATTACAAGCATAAAAGCATCTGCACAAGCATAGAAGTTTGTCGATTTTCATTCATTTTTATTGATCTGTGTAAATTCTTTGCAAAATCTTAACATGCAAAGTTATTTGCAAACATACATATTTCCATATATTTCCAGTGCATGCACTATCTATTTACAAATACAGAGATATAACCAGAAAACATTCCACTGAATTGTCAGAATCAAGTAGAAGACAGCTAGGTGTTTATCTCAGGCAGAAGCCTACTGAAAAAATAATCAAGAAACATAATATATGTTGACCATAACATGATGATCCACTGTGACTGAAGCAGTAGTACATGGGACGGAGTATGATGCTACTTTTAGCTGTTTGAATCACTGCCACAGGAGGGCAGAGTGGCTGAGAAAACAAGACACTGGAGAGAATGTGTATGTGTATGTACAGTATGTCCCACTTGAATGAGATTAATCTGAATGTATGCTACTTATATAGTTGGATAAATTATTTTTGTTGATGTGTTCAGTTGGTATTACATCATCAATCAGTCCTGTGGATGCTATCAGACCAGTTTATTCAGATAACGTCATTTTAATTAAGCTGTCCTAACAATATCAATAAGCATCCTGATAGTCATGCAGCATAGATGCATTTGTGTTATTATGGACTTCTGTATAGAAAGTACCAATAGGAATGTTATGGGGAAGAAGTGTAAACATTAATTCAATTACAATAGCATTAATTTCTTAAAAAGTATATGTATGTATCTTGAACCACAAGACATTTCATGCATAGGTTTTTTTGTTTTTGTCTTTTTGTTTTTAGACATTGGAGTAACTTGCAAACAGCTGTATAAATTGAGGTCATTCCATTGTGTAAGGTGTGCTTTCCTTGGATCGCTGTGATTAGTGAACAGCCACACACTAAAGCCTTTAATGATAGGGGTGTGGCAGGATGGAAAGGGCCCTGCTTTGTGGAAATGGTGCATTGGGGTAAAAGCGGGCCATCACTGTTCCAGGCACACAAGAGTCACGAGCACAGTGCATGCAAGTAAAGCTGCACATACTTATGACATAACCTGTTCCACCTTCTCTTCCGGTTTAGCGGAGCAGACTATTTGTTTTAGAGTAAGAAACCTGACCGTGTGCATTCAGTATAAAAACTGCAGTAGAAAACCTCTGAGCTGTCAGAGTGAACCACGTGCTTCGGACGAGTGGAGCTGGCAGAAGAAAGGAATTCCTTTTTCCTGCCAATTCTCACCGCAACTAAGAAATTAACTGACAAATTAACATTTCTGTTCACTGCTCGGTTGCCATTTCCCACAAACTCAAAAGTCACAGCTTAAATAATCAGACATACAAATTTAGAATATTCAACTAGGTGTGCTATAATTTGAAGTCACAAATTAACAGCAACTGATGAAAGATTCATCTCACTCATGGTCCACTGATTTATGAATCACATATAGCCCAGATTTGTGTAATTTCTATCCTAACCTGAGCAATGTATTAATATGTAAACATTTCTTCATGTGGATATATGTCCATGACATCAGGCACAGCTGAAATACTTGAGGGTGTAGCTGCGTGTTCACTGTTTTCTTATGTCTGTGGCTTTGCATGCTCATACAAGTGTTACACTACAGCATGATGCCATTACTCAAGAAACCAAAATGATACCCTGCCACTATAATGAACTTAATGAATGAGATTAATAGAGGCTTTTGTGACCTTGGATGATGGTTGTGACCTAAGTGCCATAACATATTGCTTTTCTTGTTCTGTGTCAAGTGCAATTTTCTTTAGCTTAGGATGTGTTCAGCATACTATATAACATAATTGACAGGCATGATCGTCTTTATGCAACTGTTCACGACAATTTCACACTTGCAAGTCTAGGTGTCATGTAGATGTCTTTGTTGCATTAATGAAATCCCTAATTCATTTTAAGTATGCCATGTTTTGCCTTTTGAAAAGTTCCACAGGCAGATTAAGTCTCAGCACAGGCAGAGAAACAGTGAGGAAATAGACAGGAAGGGGTATATTACATTAAGGAAAAGGAGGCATGAGAGCAATGCCTGTGTATTGGTCAGCTAGAGGACAGGAGACAAGAGTAGACTAAAAGAAAGGAAGCCTGAATGCAATGGAATAAGTGAGGAGAAGGGGCGTGGATTGAGTAGGGAGGAGAGGTTTCAGCTCATGCAGTTTGGGGGCAAGTGGTTAATCGCTAGAGATGTGATTCTCATTCAACAAGGTGTGCCAACGCTCAATCTTCTTGTCCTTGTTCTTCAAACATTCGTACCAGTGCTTCAGTCTCTCTCCTTTGGCAGTGATACCCAGCTGACACCCACCTTTAAAAAAGCAAGAACAGTCAAAGGTGTTGGCCAGGTGCCGAGCAGCATTTTCATTTCATCAGATGAACGATAATCAAATCCCCAAAATAACTTACCGATGTAATCATTGCATTTCCCAATATCATAGTCCCACACAGAGATATCTAAAGTCTTCTTAGCCAGTTCACTGTGTTTGATGTCGTAGCCAAATTCCTGGAATTTGATCGAGGCAATTAATTCATCTTTTTCATGCTTGAGTTGCAAAGAAGATCAATGCACTAATTCAATGAGACTTTAATGGTAATCTTGGAAGACAAAAAGCTGAGTCGTTATTATTTATTGCTGCCTTTCACAATCAATTACAGTACCAACCTCATTGAACTCTGGGTTTAGGGTCTTCTTCTTGATCTGTGTTTTGCATTTGGCCTTTTTCCCCATGTCGGGTTTCAGACATCTGTAAATGGCATACATACTGTCATTTTTGCCATTATTCTGCATTCCTAGTTTTACAATCTACCACTGAGAGTGACATCATTTTGTGGTCAGCTTCAATATACTAATAACAAGTGATGACCTGACGATACCCTCATTACAATCCAACACAACAACTGGAGGTCTAATGGCAACTTTCATGGAACCTACATTTTGACAAATGGGTCAGAATAGCCGTTAGCATCCATGGCAGCCAGGTGAACACAGCGCACAACGCCCACAATGAGACGGTTCTGCTGGGTGCTATACATGAGGGAGATCAGAATCCGGCCACGTTCCTCTACCTCCGCACCATCTTTCCCTGGCTGGGGAATGAAAGACAGAGACAGTTCAGGGAGATTCACGATGAGATTTGTATGACCGTATGGAGGAATCTGTCACGTTTAGACATGCTGGCAATAAAGCATTGCCTCATCCTCGTAGAGTGAAATGCCTCGAGCTGCCCCGGCAGTTGCACTTTTCTTTGTCTGTGAAGGAAACAAGATTAGAGCAGGTCAGTAAGACAGTCAGACATGGTGAACAAAGTATTGCTTGACTAATGACATTTTACTTACGGGGACAACTCTCTCTAGACACACATTCAAGTTTTTCTTCTGGTTAATCTTCAGTTTCTTCAGTGCCACTCGGGTTTCCCCGATAAATTCATTATGCCCAAACTTGTCTTCATCACAGACAGAGATCCTGTGCAAAACAAAAGAGAAAGTTAATCATTTGGATCATCTAAGGGCATGTTTGAAGCAAGGAATTATAGCTGATTATTATCCAATTTATTTTTTATTTATTGTCTGCTTGAGGTATCCACCTGAGGGTCTTCCGCTGCATGTCCTCATCTGTAAGCCCATGGTATGTGAGAGTCTCATTCCACACAGGGTTGCGGGTGTTCCTCAAGGTCTTTGTGCGCAGCTTCGTAGACTGTTAGATGCAGGGTAGATCAAGACACGAAATTGGAAAAATTGGACACGTTTTTACCAATACACAGGATCTTATCTAACTGTCCCTTGGGCTATTTAACCAGGGTGAGCATCTACATAGAATATAATGTCCAGTCCAGAACTGCCCTTCCCCTCCACTCAGCACTGATCAGACCTACACTACACTTGACATTGTACCTACACTAAGACAGCTCACTCAATACGCTATGGCAAATGTATGAATAAGATGTTGTATGTGTTGTTCAACACAAGGTGTCAGGCTGGAGCCTGCAGGGAGGTCTAGTAGCCTAACCACAGGAGTCTAAGCACTGTTCTTCCTTTTTGCTTAGCAGGATATTCAGGGAATAAATTATTTAAAAGAAGTAAATGCTTAATGTAGGTGACTTTTTTTCCACCTTGCTGGCCCCTGGCAGCAGGTGAAGCTTGACATAGGGATCTGCCAGTCCATTTGAGTCCATGGGCTTTAGTCCCTGAGGAGAGAAAAAGCAGTGTCCATCACATCATGAGGACAGCGGAGAGCTATAAAGCTCAAGTACCGTCCGGGAGCTTTTTAACATAAACCACTTCACTTTAATTGTCCCTGTGTGTAAGGGCATGAGTTGATGGTTGGTACCTTGGCTTTGAGGATGCTACAGTGGAGGCTGCTGCTTTCCTGCTCATAAAGCAGACTGAACTCTAGAGAACCCAGAGTGGCTGAAAGAGACCCAGACCAGTCATTACATTAGACTACAGAGAGACACTGTGTCTGCTCTACAATAATTAACAGTATAAATACAGGGAAAGATTCTCTTCTAATTAAACAACACAAAGACTGCTTGTTACTATTGGTGAATATTAGCATTGGCACAGGATGGACAAAGACTGCATGGACATTATTAATGAATCACAATAAGGCACAGTTTTCCTCTCCAAAAAACAAAATGTACTGTAAATTGTACTGAACAGCCTTGGCCCAAGGTTATGGGACATATTCAGAGCATTCTACCTAAAGGAAACGGCAGGAAGCAAAGTAGCAGGATATGATATAAAAGGAATCAAATGAAGACATGAGTCTCAAAGGAGGGCATTCGGAAAATAAGGTTGTGGGTAGAACAGAGTGAAAATACTACCCTAACAGATTTTCTGTGAAGGAGTAACCATGGATAGCGTAGCTGTTAGGGGACAATATAATCAAATTGCATTTGTTCATTTCCTCATATTTAACAGTAAACTTCCTAGTGCTGAGTTCAGCCTCTAGCCAGCAGGTCCAGTGCCATGTACAGTAATCCAAAACTCTTCCAACACTAAGCAGTCCCAGCTCATCCAGAATTAGATATATTTATAGATTAGATAAGATATACGTCAAAGCCCACACTGGCACAGAATAATTGAATCTGACTTCCAGTGTACCTTAGATTCAAAACGCAAATCACATTCATTTTACAAGCATAATTATATTTAACTACACCCATTCAGCATCTACTGAACCTATCAGTGCTTTATTGAGCTGAAAGGCGAAACCAGGACATCCAGTTCTAACAGGACAACAACACTGAAGCGGTTGTCGCCAGCTGAGCTATTGAGACCAGTCAGCACCACAGGACCTAACTGTTCTCACCCTCACAACTCCATAGAGAATAGGCACAATGAAACCATTGCTATTTCTGACATTTTCACTCTTAACACAGGGGAATAGTTCAAACACAAGGGGAATCTATATCCCATCAGCCCTGTTGTATCTCAAATTATTTGCACTGGTCTGTATTCCCGGACCTCAATAAAATAAATTAACGCCCGATCCCCCAGAGAGAGAAAGAAGGCAGATTGATGCTGGAGGCGCAGAACATGACTGGCATGACACCATTCTCATCCCTCAAAAGGGATGTACATAAATAACTGCACAATGTTTATGTCTCACTATCGACTCATGCACGTCCTTCTCTCCTTTACTTCTAAGGTATTGATTCCCATGCTAGGATAACATATGGTGCTTATCATTTATCATTTTCTACCAGGCTCAATAGATGCTGCCAGAATGATACTTGCTGTTTGCTAGCGTTATTGGACAATTTACAGGCATGAAATATTACCAGCACACTAATAAGAAGAAATCAAGCTTCGACACGGTATGACTCAGACTCACTAATGGGAATAGTAATGCTGCCAAATTAGGGAAGATATTGCACATCAATGCCCAATACTGTATAATACATGGACATATGTTTTGATTGATTTAGAAAAAAACCCACTCAGGTTGTTTTTACCTGAAACAAGTGGAAAGAAATCAATAAAGTCAAACTGTACATGCGGTGAACCTAAACTAGATATTGTACACTCAATGAAATGACTGAGCAAATGGTGAACTCACTAGCTTCGTCAGAGTCGTAGTCGTTGGTCTCCTCCTCCTCCTCGGCTGGGGGAGGTTGCTGTCGGGCAGGGGGGGCGCTGTAAGCAGCGGGCTGCCTCCTCTCCTCCCGTACTGCAGGAGGCACTCTCTGCTCTGGAGGAACTGCACCAGAAGAGTAAGCGCCTCCATCTGCCGCCACTGGACCTACAACCACATGCAATCCTCTTAGACTGCACAAATAACACATCTAGAGTTACAATATTTGAGGGTGGTGCCGAGGATTTCTCTGTGATTGTGTCCTGGCTGTCCCTCACCCTGCTGGGCCATGGTGGCAGATGTAGCTGGCTGTGGTCTGGAGCTCTGGACAGTCACAGCCTTCTTCATCACCACTGGGCTGCCCTGGGTGGCCCCTTCAGTGTAGCCAGGACCAGCCCCGCCCGTGGCCACACGCGCCACTGATGGTTTAGGGGCCACAGGTGGGTAACCAGCACGGCCCTGTGGCTCTGGTCCTAAAATATGCATGGATGCCATACATACACAGAAATACACACACAACACAGACACACACACACAATCACACAACTTCCAGCCTCCGCTGCAGTAGAATCAGTAATACTCCCTAGTCTCTCTGGATACTTTTGATGTTGCAGCTTTTTCTTTGCAAAGGCATTGACCTACATACAGTACAACAAGCTGTGGCAGCTGACTATATGCTGTGGTTATATAGTCTTCCTGTCTTCACAAGCTACCTTTTACATCTTTCCTTGATGGAGACATCAAATTGCTGAGGTAATTGTGCTGAAAATGTGAAATGGTTTGGTGTGACCCATCATGCCAGCACCACCTGGAGGCACCTCCCATGTCACAGCATGCACTTCCCAACAGCTTAATTGAGCTCTCCTCTGCAGCAGTGGGCGGTACTGCCAAATTTGGGAAGCAGATGAAAGGTTTGATAGTAGAGAAAAGAGCAGCGACAGGAGGGGCTGCAAGAGGACTGATGTGCAGGTGCTGATCTGATGAGAATGAAGAGGTGGTGCTTTGAAAACTTAAATTAAAAAGCAAATGTGGTGATTTCATCAGGTAGTCTGTTACTGTAGTTTGTCGATTTGTTTTAAAGGCTTCCAGATCTTGATGAGATAACCTGCCTGAAACCTGCTGCTCAGAGGTAAGAGCCTGACTCTGGCGTGAGATAGACAGGCAGTGCAGTACTAAGACAATTCCCTTTGTGTATAAATTCATCCGGATTCAAATACACCACACCCCTTCTGTTTTGCTCCTCTAAAGCTGAAGGGGGGGAAAAATGACTGTGCCTACCCTGTGGCTGTGGTTGGGCTGCTGCCTCCTGGGGCTCTGCAGCCTGCTGGGCACTCGTCTCTCTGGGTTTAGATATTGGCATAGGCGCAGGCAGGAAATGCTTAGGAAATCCTTTGAAGAACCAGGCACCAGACCTCTTCCACACCTAAGAGAAACAGAAAAATGTTACTATCATAGACCCCCCCCCCAACTGGCAATTCTTTTGTCTATGCTCACCAGTGAAAAACACTTGCCTCTCGCTGTTCTTTGCAGATCTTGCAGAGCCACACAGAGCGTGGCCGACTGCTACACTGTACTCCACACTTGGTACACATGTTCTACATGACAAGAGACAATAAAAGGTGTCCAACTGCTCGCTATTTACAATGTCACAAAATGCACAGCTCACAGATCATGACCAATTGTATTTTGACATTTATCAGAATCGCCACAGTGGAGTGGGTTGTGTTGTTGCCCCGTAGTAATTGGCTGGCTCATTTCTACCTTTTTGCAGTCCTCACACACCACTGAGCTGACCCCAGGTGAGCCCAGCTGCTCCCCACACAGCAAACAGCGTGACACTCCATCCCCACAAACGGTCTTCTTCATGTCATCCAGACGGTTTACCAGGCGCCTGCAACAAGATGGGGTCAAATCTTACTGAAAGTGTCGCAGTTTATTATCCCAGGTCCAGATGTACACATCTCATCTGTCTCAATGAGTGATTTTTTTTCCTTTCTGTCTCTATCTACAGAGATCAGTCCATGGTCCATGATGTCTCACCCAATTCTCTCCTGCTCCATGGTCTCCATTTTCTCAGCACGGGCGATCACATCGTTTATAATCTTCTTCTCTTCATCTGTCAGGTCAGGACCAGGACCAGGGCCCGGCTGCATGGTCCAGTTGCCCCTGTCAGCCAAACATACTCCATCTGAGGTTACATTGCCTCTGTGCTTTCACTAAAAATATGTCCAATCACTCCACAGTCAATGTTCAGACAAAGGGAGCAAACGAAAACACCGGACAGAGGAACATATCACGTGCACATTGTATAATTATTCAGCAGTAACTGTGCACGTGCAGAAGTCACTCATGAATGAACATGAATGAACATGCATTTACAACACCATCAACACATTGCGCTGCTTTCTAAACACTGAGCCACAGAGTGCATCTACACAATATAGGGAGAGAGGTAAGGGAGATGGAGTAGGAGCTTCCCAACTTACTGCTCCTTATCACTGTGCCACAGATCACACATCGGAAGGAAGCAGGAGAAAAAGGAGGGTACAGTTTAGCGTTGGGGGAGACAGAAGGGGTTAACAACACCACACAGCAGCTGTTCCCAGTGATTGCGGCATGGTGTCCGCTATGCCCAGTGTACCGACACCCGTGCTTACTTGGCATGCATGCTCCTCTGCCTGTCGTTGGACACCCAGCGCTCTGAACTGCCGCCCATCACCGTGTCCGTCATGGCTGCTGCACTATCTGAAGGTGGTTACACAGAGAGAGAGAGATGGACGCAGTATGAAGTAGTGAAACATATCAATCTTGTAAATTGTATCTTGTAAAATCTTGTAAATCTTGTAAAATCAATGTCATGCAAAAAATAAAACCCCCAACTCTGTTCAAAGGATCTTTATTTGGTTGGGACCTCTTCTCACCACTCTTACTGTTTGAGGCTGACATTAAGTGAGATAACACTCCAGTTTATGTTGAGATGTAATACCTTTAACATCTTTCACATCACCGTTTAAGCACAAACCCTCAAATTCTTGCAGGAACGCATAGCTCTCTCTCCTGTCCTCATCTCTCATGCTTATGCAGCACTGACATAAGCATAAACACAGGCTGCTCTCTAATCAGTGAGGACATTTGCTCCAAATCTTTGAGCCAGGACGATGCTGACCTCAAATTGGCTAGTCTCCAGATGCACTTATTCTAATTGCCAAGAAGTTTTGTAGTGCTAATAAAGAGGTGGGTAAACAATGAACTCCAGTTGGTGACCGTCATAAGACAAACAGCCACCAATTAAAAAAAAATCCATTCTATTTTTAAGAAAAGCAATAATTGCTTTTTTCCCCTTCATCATATATTTTCTATGATGTATATTATGATATAACACACCTGAAAAAGACAAAGTTTAGTTGGGTTTACCCCCAACACAATATCAGCAACAACATATAAGCATGACAATGTAAGCAAAAGTTTATAAACATACACCATTTATTGTTAACAAATAGCATATACTTTAACCAAGCCTCTATAAAACCTCAACATCAACCTATTCTTACAACGCCCATCATCCATGATGCAACAACTGAGCAATTCAGTTCCACGGAGCCATGTGGCAAAAATGGCACAAAGATGCCAACAGAAATCAGTGAGGTGAGTGCCTATGGGCATGTCTGTTGAGTGTGTGTGGGTGCGCCAGGCAACTGACTTAGTGCTGCTGCAAGTCTCCACCAGACAACACATGGAGTGATGCTGCAGCAGCTAAAGGCCGCGTATCTGTCCTGAGGGGATCAGAAGGCCAGTAGCTCCACAAAAGAGCAACAATGGCACCTCAGAGGGGCTCTTTGTCTCTGGTGCTTCTGTCTGA